>VOQK01026564.1:0-10530 GCA_015052645.1 Benitochromis conjunctus
AAAACTTACGCTGTAACTCCAGCCCAGCCCATGCAGCAGTATATTAATGACTAACCTGGTATTGTGGATGGATGATCTCAGGTGTTCTCCTGACTGAAGTTTGGTCCGTTTACAGCATCCTGCCATGTGATTGCATTTGTCCCTAACCATCAGGAACCCTCACGTTAACTTTGATCCAGTGGAAAAAAGTTAGCCTTCATCCTCCAGCTTCACTGTGTTTATGCTAACATAGCTGTGTAGCTAGCCACCACGTAGCACATCATTATATAGCAGCTAGCCCAACTTCAGTAACCCTACAAACGTCACTGCTGTTTAGTTTCTGTCTGAAGTGATAGCAGAGCTGTACGTTTGTTCAGGAATCCCTCAGTCTGAACATGGTAGATTATGTTTAGGTGGAAACTAGCGAGCTAACTTCCTGCTAACTTCTAACTCTGTTAAACTTCATAAATCCTGTTTTCATGGATGTTAAACTTCATCGTTACACCTGGTAGAGCAGCCACACTCATCATTTTATTACAGGTGAAAGAGTTTAGACAGTTTGTAACTCTCAGTGATGCTGCAGTGATCGTGTGACTTTGGGACCTGAAGTTTGGACCTGGAAACAGCGAATGATGTCAGACTTAAAGACCGGATTGCACCTTCCGCTGTTTCTGAATCTCATGTTACCTTTTTGCTGACTTCCTGCTTTCTGGATTGTAATTGCTCGTGAGATTCTCCCGTCTCTCTGTACACCACTTAACTTAAATGAAAGTTCCTTGTTTTCCCACTAACCTGCCACTCACCTGGTTAGTTGCATGTTAGGTCCCCTTCTGAACATTTATTAAAAACCACACATGAACACATGAAACTCACATGGCACAGACAGTAGCTGAGCTTTTTTTCTTTTTTTCCTTCACCAAACCTGTAGCTATGTGCCAGACTGTACTCCGGCACTGCTATGAGCTGAAGTAGATTGCTAGCCTGTGATCGATGACTGATTTGGTCACGGACCAAAATGCTGTGCAGGTCTTAATCCTTTGGGATGCATAAATGCATTCATAGGATTTCATTTGATTCAGTAACTGAGCGATCTCAGTCAGGATGAAAGATCCAACCAGAGCAAGCAGTACCTCTGAAATCAATCAGACACTCTCACAACACTCTTAAAGCTGAAATGACAACTTCCAAGGTGAACATTTTGAAATATTTGAAGTTGCCGTGGTTTCATAGACGAGCCTCGGGGGTCCAGGCCCACCCAATAAAGTCACACAGCCCCCTGAGCTGAATTCTACTGATACACTGACTATAAATTACACTAATTTATACAATTTGTTAATGAAAACGTAAACACCCATAAAGCCGATGAGACGCTGCAGGGTGAACTCGGTTTAATTATTGGGTTCACAGTAGTTTAATGCTTGTGCAGAAATCGTGGTAACCGCATGACTGAGGAGACTGAGCAGATGGGCCTGTGCAGGTCAGATGTTGGGAAGCGCGTCTCATGTCTGACACTAAGAAGAAGTCATTCGTCAGCAAAATTAAACCATGAAGTGACTCAAAAATTCTGAAACAGATGGAAATGAGCGATGTGTCACGTGCAAAGAGCCGACGCTTTGTAGTGAAGAGCCGGCTCCCATCGAGTGAGAGCCGCCTCCACACTTTTTTAACCAGGTTTGTTGTGTTGCCACAGTATTTAACTGTCTTCACACATACATCGCACACAGCATCATTTCTATGCTGAACGTAAACACAGTTATGATCTATGAACAAAGCCAAGATTGTGTGTTTTGTGGTCTAATGTTTCATGCTTCAGGTTTCTCATTGGCTCACACTCTTGCTGAGCCGTAGCACGCACATGAATGAGAGGCGGAAGGCGATTGTAGTTCCTATTAACGGTATTGCCGACCATCCCGCTAATTGTCGAGTTTACTTTTATCTGTATGTCATATTTACGATTAAAAACAAGTTTAATCAAATTAGATATTGATATTTTCATATGGGAGTTGATCCTGCAACTTGAAACGCTGGTATTGGAAGTATGGATTTTTTTCAGGATCGCTCCGCACATCACGACCCCTCAGTCAGTGACAGCGGTGAGGAGGAGAGTGCGAGTGTGTCCCAAAAACACATAAATGTGACTGACAGCTGTAAAGACCTTAAGAGTTTAAAGGAGAAACCACATCAGCCCATCAGAGCTGAGGCGTCTGATGTTTCTGAACATCACTGAGGACAAACTGTCTGGATACTGAGTTTGGTTCTGTCTCTGTTCTGTGGGTTTGTTTGCAGTGTTTTGTTTCTCTGTTAAATTAAAAGTTTGATTAAAATATTAAACAAAAGTAAGAAAGCTGCTTTTGTAACAGAACAAATGCACAAAATTAGGCGATTCTAAGGCTTCTCATAAAAACACTAAATGCAGAAGGGTTTATCATCACACAAAGCATTCATATTAGCCACGTAAGGCTGAAACATGAGGCTACAGATGATAATAAATTAAGAGGCAGCTCTTCTCTGAGGAGCCGTGCCACAAGAAAAGAGCCGAACTTCCCATCACTAATGGAAATGTGCTGAGGATATTGTGCGCTCACACTCAGCTGTTATAGTGTGTGGTGAGTTCACTGACCCGCTTCTGCACAAACATCTCTCTGCTCTGCTCGTCTCCGGCTTCACCACTGAAATCCAACACAGATATTTTTTGCACTTTTATTACCGGGACTACGTTTCTCTAAGTGTACTATGCAAACAACTTTGTTTGTTTGTCGTCGTTTTGTTTTCGTTTGTTTTGTTATTTTTTTAGCAAAGTGAATCAAACTGGATGTCCACTGTCAGAGCTGGTTACCTGTCCAGTGTATGTGGCCTGCTCCCACCATGTGTGGAGCTCAATAACACAGTGACTACAGATGTTTGGTTTTTATGAAGTAATTTTGTACATTTTTCCAAATAAAGATGATCGATAAAGAAAAAAATGGAACCATGGACTCATGCAGGGATGGTACTAACAACCAACCATGGTTGACTGACAGAGACTTGGAGAATAAGCAACCCTGCCAAAGCTGCTCTGGTGGCACATAGTGACCTTTATTATACACTGCTTTTATTTTTTCCTTTAATTTGTCACCTGTCTGCATATGAACGTTGCTACATTTCGGTAACTAAAGTTGTTCTTTTTTTACATTTTAGTAACTAGTTATGAAATCTACAGGCTTCCTCAGCTTCACTTGTTTTATGCTTTAGTAATAAGGGAGACAGCAGCACTATCGTTGGCCTTGGAATAGATGCTACACCCAGGGAGAAAGACGCAGTTGCCAACAGGAACAACCAGGCTGCACAGAAGACCTGACAGTAGTCCAAATGTGACTGCCCAAGGCAACTGGGCAACCACGACTGGTCTCGTGCTGTGATGGAGGTTAATGGGATCGTCACACTTTGTCTGCCCACTCTAAACGATGTTCTCTGTGAGTAGGAATTTGTCTTGTAACTAAATACAGTAAATCCTTTGTGGCAGCCCGTTCTCATTCCCTAAAAGTCACAAACTGCTGCACCCCCAAAGTCGCTGGCGTCTTTCAGACACGCATAAGTTGAACTTTGACGTAAGTGTGGTGACGTCCAGTTTACGAGAGTGCTCCGGCTCTCACTGGGTCACATTTACATGTGTCGCAGCATTTCTCAGCATGCAGGATTACTGCTGTGAAGGACATTTGAGGATACCTTGCTGAAACACGGGGAAGTGTGCTGTGTTATCATAATGCAAATGTTTTTCAGCACCTGATGCTCGGTTCCTCGGTCAGATGTGCCACAGTCACATTAGACTGTTGAGGAAATGTACCGTAACAGTAATATAGTAACAAGAATATTTGCAGTTTCACACATTTGAGAGAGTGAGGTGCACAGAGCTGTGCGGAGAGCTTGGAGCATGACTGCGTTTGTGTCTCTGTTGTCCACAGAGAAGCTCTTCTTCCTTCATTTCTGCCACTGTCACGTGTTTAGTGGCAGAATGTTGTATATCCTCTGATCCGGTGACACACAGTTTGCAGTGTGTATGCACTTACACTCGATAAACTGGTGTTTTATTGTGCGCGTGCATCGCTGGAATGAGCCATGGTCATCAAATCTCAAATTTAAAAAGAAACTAAAGCGTAATGCTTTTGGTCTATGATGAGAGGATTGTAATTCCTCTGGGTGGTCATGTTTTTTCCACACACCTGATTTCAAGTCCAAATTTTCTAAGCTGACTGCATAATACGGCCAACATCTGCAGTAAGATAAGACCTGTGAGTTATCTGCATACATACTACTGAAAAGTCGGAGGTCACTGAGAAATTCTTGCTTCTGAAAGATAAAAACATAATATCATCGTTATCAGCAACGAGCCTGCTGAGAGGAGAGGCTGTTACATTCCTACACGTGTACAGTAGTTCAGTAATGTCACAAATAGAGGCTGCCTGCTCTTATTTCTCATCATGCCTGTTATGGACTGAGTAATAAATGAGTCTGTAGCTCAGTAGACAGCCTCTGCCTCCTGTGCCACAGCAGCTCTGAGCTGTGGGAGGTGTCAGAGGTCTAACTGGGTTTCTAGTTTTTTGATTTTTAAAAAATAAAAACATTTCTGTGCTGGCTGTCATGTTTCTCCAAACTAGGAATGATAAAAAGCTTAGTCTGCATGTCATATTTAATGTCTACAATCATTGACCGGTGTATCTTATGCCCCACTTACACAGTCCTAGAGAGCAGTCATGGAGTCGTGAAGGAGAAATGTGTGTTTGCTGAGCAGTTGGTGAGCGATTGCCAGAAATCGTTTGCAAAGAAGGCGCTACACAAAAAAGCTCCTGGTGAGTTCACGAGCAGATGCCCACAGTTTGCATGACAGGCGTCGACTCGTCAAACACTCACTAACCAGCTGAATGTTAGATGAAGTTTAAAGATAGTGTGATGCAAACAGAAAACGGCCTCCAAAGTCAAAGTTATGCCTCCTCATTGCAGCTGGTTTGTGCTCATTTACAGTTTGTGTCGCACTTTTTGTCGTTTCACTCCTGGTAGCGAGTATTGGCAGGAAAGTCGTCATGTTCGTTAAAACTATCGGGGGAAGTTTGCACGTAATTGTGGAAGTTGACCGTTTAAGAACAATGAAACATCCCAGACCTTCTCGATGCTCTCCTATTTAATGAGACTTGAGCGTCGTACGGCTGGCTGTGTTTAGAAGTTTCATATAGGTGAGGCACGCTGAACATAACCGGTGAAACACTGAGAATGTGACGGCATTCACAGGCAGATGGTGTGAAAATCTGAAGAATTGTTCTTTTGTGAACGGCGGCACGTTTCAGAAGACTACAACCACTGTGATCATTTAACCTGTCAATCATACCTTTCCGCATGGCAATAAGAAGGCCTTACAGTTCCTTAAGAATAGTGAGTATTTACACAAGCTTTTAACTGTCGTTAACTCTAGCAGACTTGTTCACCTGCACTGATCATGTCTGTCCCAGACGCAGAGACCACGAGTCTAAGGGCTCGAGTCTAAAACTTTGTTTTATCAGAGCTAAATCGCTACAAACTACTGTAGAAAATTTAGTGGAACTAAAGTTTTGGGGAGAAATCCTTATTTTTGTGCACAACACGTTATTATAATCCATGCACTCTGCATGAAAATGTTGGACCATCCTGTGGTCTAATGAATGTTTGGCTATAGGTTTTTCTGATGCTTTTTCTTTTCATTAATAAAATAAGTCCCAGTTCCAGCTAGTTCTGACCCTATATTCCTTCCCATCATTCCTTACTTGGTTTCTTCCCCATTCCCCTTTCTGGCACAGCTGTATAAGAGGGCTTTATTCCAGGAGAACCCATTAGAGGCAGACAGCTAGCTTTTACGCCTGTCACACCGTGGATGTGCATGCGTATATATTCATCTGTGTGTATGCAGTGATGCTGTGGGAGAGCAGGGCAGTATAGCTTTTAAATGTGCCTCAGTATGGGTGTGTCATCCTTCACGCTTCTCCCCACTAAAGCTACAGTATGCTTACCTGCACCCGTCCTCTCCTCATTCATCCTCGCCTCCTAATCTGCCCTGATGCGACGTGGTGGCTACACTGACTATAACGAGACTAGCGGCACAGTGGTGGCCATCACCTTTTACATATTGTGAATCAGGCCTCCATTAGTACTGCTGTCGTCACCACTTTCTCTCACACCGTGCACAGACAGGCTGTAAGACGAGCCTTGTAACTCTGCATTAACAGGTTGCCAAATCATCCCTGTACCCTTTGACAGCTGAGAGCAAAAATAGAGTTTCTGAAATGAAATGCTGTGGGGCAATACTCCACAGGGACTGCTGTTCTGCCTTCCTTTCTTTCTACACCCCTAACACTTGAACTTCACCTTATTTGAGCTAATACATTAACAATACTATTGCTAACTAATTGCTAAACTCACTATTTAGTAACTGCTGTACAGCACTTTACAACACACTATTAGCCAGGATCTAAACATTTCTATGGTTACGCCATCTGACCTTTGAGTTTCTTCAACTTCAGCGTCCTTCCTGCTAACCCTGCCCGCCCTTTAAACCACCCGTCATAGTTGTTGCCACTTCATTGGGTCAAGTTGTAAGGTTCATTTGACTGTTTGTGTAAGGCCTGGTTATATTTCTTATTTTATTTGTGTGCGATCAACACTGAATAGTAATAAAGGAGCTATAGCTGAGCACCATGGCAGACCCCAGACAGGCAGCAGATGGTGTTCAGTAGATGAAGCTAGCTGGGTGCTACTTTGCAAACAAATGGAAATTAGGAGACTGAAATAAAATTGCTGCTCAGGTGCCAGCTAGAGGTAACTGCAGAATTGGTTGCTAATTGCTGGTGAGCTGCTTATTACAAGAATTTCACATTGCACCTTATCTATAGTAAACGTTTACAACTGAAAAAATATTAAGTCACAGTTTGGTAGCAAAGCAGTAACGGCCCACAGTAATGACCAGGTTCAGGCTAATCATCTGGTTAATCGTAAAAAAGCTGTGCAGCAAGAGTTAAGTACTCACATCTGATGGAAACAATGAAGAAAGCAAAAATGATATAAGTCAAACACTCCCCTAATTGAATGCATTTGAGTGGTAATCCACAGGTGTGTGTTACCTAATGGGAGTCGCAAAGCTTGACAGGTCTTGGAAACCATAAAAGGTTAGATCGTGGAGTGGTCCGAGAAAACAAACATGGCAGCCTGGCTACGGTCTAAGCTGAAGACGAGTCTAAGGTGATTCGCCAAAGTGCCCATCACTGTGTTTGGTGATTGCCATTGTTTTTTGATCCCAAACTGATCTTTTTGATCAAATGGAGCAACTTCAACAAGGAATCAGAAAATTAAAATTAATCAGTCAAATGTAAAAAAGAAAATACTTCATCAGTCTTGTAATTACAGTTTTGGTTTGGCTCCTCTTTACCATCTCCTGCGCAGAGAGCATCCCTTTCTAATGAAGAATGTACACTAAAGTATCTTTACCTGAAAGTTAAAGTCTCCCAAGCAATCAGACTGCTGGCAGCTCGTCAGTGAAAGAAGCATCTTCCAACAAAATCCAACTCGTGCTCCTTTACAAGTCGTTCTGAAGCTACAGCTTATTGTCTGCATCACTGAGCGGGTGATTTCCTGTCGAATGGCTTTCATGAAGAAACTGGAAAACTGGCTGGATTGCTGCCACTCAAGCGCACCCAGGAAACCTGTTTTCCCCTCTGGGAGATGAAATCTGCTTCTTTCCAGGAGCTGTCAAGCTTTGCAAGAGGTCCTGCTAAGAATCTACCACCATCCATCCAAAGCCCAGTCTGGGAATTTGTGGGAAACCCATAACTGTTTGAGTCCTGGTACTCCAATACTTCTAATGTCTACAGACAATGGCTCTAGATTTTTCATTTATTTCAAAACCCTGTGGATATCAAAACGATCTTTTGTCCACATTAGTCCAACATTTGCATTAGTATATTGGATACTTATGGCACCGGCTGTTCTGTTTACAATCATATTCACTTTGTTACCTCTGAGATTATGCCACCATGTAGCCATTTCTACACATCTATATTTCTTTCATAATTATTTGTATCTTTCTCACTTGTCAGATAAAATAACTCATCCTCTGTTTTTGATTCAGGAAAGGTTTCATGTGTGCCAAAACATGGCGGATGCCATTGTAGAAAGCTCTGCGTGCAGCGACTAATCTATGAAGAAATAAGAAAATTTCCAATTATATTGTTACGAAAATGTAATCTGGTTCTCCGTTCAGATTTCAAAACACAGAGAAAAAATCCAGTGAAGCAACAGAGGCTTGTGTTATTGTGCAGCTTAATTCCCACTGAGAAGAAAAAGCATGATTCAACACATCTCGCCATTGTGTGTCATTTTAATTAGATACAGAGACATATGCTCCCACCCTTTGCATCCATCAACAACATAAAGCTTCATGTTTCTAAAAGAACTCACAATGGATTGTTTCCTCTATTTTTTCTATCAGTCACAAGAGATTTGTTTTTTAAACACTGAAAAACATTTTTCCCAGCACTAAAAAGTAAAATGTCAGAATCAAACTGCTGACAACTTCTCCGATTGGTGGTGTCTGGTAATAACTGTCGCCCTTTTTCAGTTACAAACTAATAAAACACAGCAACAGTGGACGAGAAAGGTGAAGACGAGAGTACAGGAAGGGTGGAGTGGGTGGAGATGAGTGGCAGAAGGAGAGCAGCAACGGTGAAAGCGAAGGAGTACGAGATGGTAGTGTTTTGAAGATGGTGACGCTGACAAAAAGACAGCCGAGCTGGAGTGACCAGGACAGACAAGATCAGAGGTGAGTACGTCAGAGGGACAGCTCAGCTTGACCAGTTTGAAGAGACAAAGTTAGAAAGGCAAGGCTGAGATGGAAGCAGATAATGTGGTGACCACAAGAAGAAGAAGAACCCAAAAAAGGTGGATGTCGTGTGTTATTCTCCTGCAAAAGCTTCTCGGGAAGATGTTACGGTGGAGATGTTGTTTGTGCAACACCGCAGTCGGTCCGTGTTGCATCAACGGGTCAATATTTCCCACATTCCTCAAACCACAAACCATGTTTTCAAAGTTTTGGAATAATTTCTTAAAAACATGGCAATGATGCGATTTTGTCAGCTTCTTGTCCAAGTTTTCTTGCTTGAGTCATAAAAGTGGTTACGCCATATCTTAAATGTGAAGTCACTGAGTGCACAGTATTAAATGAAGCTCACGCGGAAGTTCAATAAGGAAGATCTGTAGTCACACATCTGTCTACCTCTCAGGTGTTTGGCGGCTAACCTAGGCTTTACATCACTTCCACTTTTCCACGCTGTCAAGCTCACTGTGACTGGCCGCTGGTCTGGTCCAATCATCTTTCCACCAGCCTCCTTCAGACCAATCAGCCCCCACTCTACGTATTTCATCTGTCAATTACCCTTGCAGACGCCTTCGTGCAACCCGCCTCCTCCTCATCTCCGCCTTTCCCATGTTACTCAGGCTCCATTCAAGCCCTCATTTTCTCCACCACCAGCGTCTAAACTCCGAGGGTCCAGCCCTAATCCCTATCCCCACTGGGACTCTGTTCTGCTGTGATGAGCCATCAGAGTCTAATCGCCAAAGCCCTAACTGAATTCTGCACATCACTAATCAGTTCCTTATCAGACAGTCTCTGCTATTCCTAAATGTATGTGCATGACTCTATCAAGGTTCTCTGCCATTGCCACCTCACGCTGCATTTTTAAAAGCTTTTCAAATATTATTATATTAAGTCATTATATTTATTATATTAGCTGCTATTGAGGTCCAAGGCCTCTGTGAAAAGAAAATTGAGCAACTGAGTCAAAAATAAAAATTCTATTAGATACACATACAACTTTATTATCTGTGTAAATATAAGAACCTTGTCTTGAAGACTTTTATATATATATATAGTGAGATGCTTGGCTACAAGTTGAACAGCCACAAGGGGCAGTACCCTCCATGGAGAAGGAGACTAGAGGCTAAGATCAAGGTAGCACGGAGGGAAGTTAGCCAACTGACGGAGCTGCAGAAAGGTGTGATGAAGAAGGTGCCTAAGAAGTACAGCGAACTGTCTATACCAGAGGCCTTGGAAACTGCCAAGCAAAGACTCACAGCCTTGGCCAGCCGCTTGAGGAGATACACCAGAGAGATAGAAGGCAGGAGAATAAACCAGCTGTTCTCCACAGAACCAGCCAAGGTGTACTCTCAGTGGCAGTGGAACAATATGAGAACAGCACCCCCAAGGCTGGAGACTGAGGAATACTGGAAGAGCATATGGGAGAAGGACGCAACACATAACAGAAATGCTCAGTGGCTAGTGGATCTGAGGGCAGACCACAGCCACCTCCCTGAACAGGGTCCAGTAACCATCACAGTGGCAGACATCCAGGAAAGGGTCTCTAGTATGAAGAGCTGGACAGCACCAGGCCCTGACATGGTTCACACCTACTGGCTGAAGAAGCTGACTGCACTCCACGAGCGTCTGGCAGCACAGATGAACCAGCTGCTGGTCGATGAGAGACACCCAGAATGGCTAAC
>VOQK01026565.1:9598-35089 GCA_015052645.1 Benitochromis conjunctus
AGGGTGCTAGCATGTTTGGTCAGCAAGTTTGTTTGGTCCATTCAACGAATCAAAACAGAAATCCAAAAATCGAAAACAGCTGAAAAAATCTTGGGACCCTGACAGACTCAGCGTACAGTAGTTACTTATTCATACTGAACGGAGCCAGATGAGGTGGTTCAGGGGTCTGTTGCCTCCTGGACACCTCCCAGGTAAGCTGTTTCAGGGATTTTCAACTAGAAGGAGATCCCGAGGCAGAGCCAGGACAGAGATTACATCTCTTGATTGGTGTGGGAGCGCCTTGATGTTCCCCCAGAAGAACTGAATAAGTTTAGGGGGAGAGTGGAGTCTGGTCATCTCAGCTTTGGGTGGATGTATAAATAAACATGAGCATTTGAAATGAATAGCTGTGTTTCCACGTATGCGTTGAATAACTCAGTACTGATTGCAGACTTATAAATGTGCGCCCATTTTTGGGGAAGACTGCAGCATATACAGACAGCAGTGGCTCTGTTTTCTTGGGAGGACGGCCTTCGTTACGTGGAGTGGTTTGCAAGAGTAGTCCCAAGATGCATTGCTTCACTCAGCATTCTGCTGAAAGACAGACTGCAGCAGGCTAGGGTGGGCTTTCGGGTGGTCTGACCCAAAGTATCAAGTAGCAAGACTTTGATGCCGAGCTGCAATATATGTTTGCATAAGCTAATACAGCAAAACGAGAGTTGGTATTAAATTTAAACAGTTGTGAGAAAAACTGCAGTTAATACAAATTTACAGTGTTGTAAAGTAGAGGCCCAGCGTGCTAAGCCTTCAAAGGCAGCAGATTAGTACATCGCCCACTCTCCTGATGCAGCATCGCTCGTGTGTTTGTATTTAATCCTGCGTACGACGTCAAGGGGAACACACTGGGTGACCCATCGTATAAATATTATGCTGTGTGTTTATTTGGCAGCACAAAAGTACTCTCTCCCTCCTCTGCCTGCAGTTTAAAAACAACAGTGGCATGTTTATAATATATACATACCAATATACGAGAGCTCTAGTGGAAAAATATTTCTGTATTTGGCATGCAGGAATCTCAGGAATCACATGGTTCCTTCCTGAGATAACAGAGGAGAGGACTGCAGAGGGGATATGGGGAGGTTGGAGGCTGGGATGAAACCAGAATGCAGTATTCCAGCAATGAAGAAGGATCGTTGTTGCACTTTTAATACTGTGTGGTGAAAATAAATATGCTGCTGGGAGAGAAAGGAAGAGATTTATCAGAAAGATAAGCAACAGATCGTGCAGGGAGAAAGAAATTAGAAAAAAAGAAGAGTTTGTTTCCACTGAGCTTCTCCAACATACACGACAAGCAATAACACTTAAGAGAGATGAAGCTTTCCCTGCGCAGAATACTAAACGGTTCACTCACACTCAGGAATGAGCAGGCTGTAGTAAGTCTGATTAAACGGTGGGGGAGGCAGGCAGGCACAGAGCGAAAAAGAGAGAGAAAAAAGGAGTAAATCTCTTTTTTTTCCATCTGGAGAATGTATGTCAGTAGGCTGCACTATCTGCCTGGCCCACATCTCTCTCTTCCACTTTCTAAGCCTTTGTGAGAAAGACTGATTCAGTGCAGTGAAGTACAGTAGTCTGTTGCCAATGCGGTCAATTCATATTCAGAGTGCGTACTCCACACTGTTGCACAGCACACACTGCACGCTCGCATCGACTGGCTAATGGATAAATTGAAGAGGTCTATCTGGGCGGCACATCATTAAAGTCGCTGGTGCACTGGAACATTTTTTTCATGTACTCAAACGCTAAGTGAAGTGCATAATAAGCAGCATATGCTAAAATGTCAAGAACATTTATGCTGGAAGGGTTAAAAATACACTCATCTGCCACTTTTTTGGGTACACCTGTTCAGCAGCTTGTTAATGCTGTGTGTGCAATCCTGTCAGCTCAGAAAAGGAAGGCAACTAAATCACACATTGTCACCAAAACTCAACAACATGTGGTTTGGGAAAACAGTTGTATGTTGTGATGCAACATTCAGAGGGTCAGGTTTTGAAAGCAGCAATCCATCCTGCCTTGTGTCATCGATTTCTTGGCACCTTTTGGGCTCCTTGGTGCCAAATGAGCCTACCTGAGTATTTTTCTGGGCATACCCATCCCACTGTGACCACAGTGTACCCATCAAGTGGACAACACACCATGCTCAGATCATCTTAAACTGGTTCTTGAACATGACAATGGGTTTATTGAACTAAAATGACCTCCGCAGTTGCCAGATGTCACTCCAATAGAGAACCTTTGGGATGTGGTGGAACGGAGGTTTTGCATTATGGATGCCAACAAATCTGCAGGACCTGTGTGATGCTATCATGTCCATACAGAGAAAATCTGTATGGACAAGAATGTTTCCATCATCTTGTTCAATCTATGCCATGAGGAATGAAGGCAGTTCTGAAGGCTCGTCCTCCCACAGCCAAGTACCAGGTTCCCACACTTTGGCCCTTTCTTAGTTCCTGTCCTGTATCGTCAAATCAAAAGCTCAGTTTTTCTGTCTGTGAGTTGTTAAAAACAGAAGAGTTCAGAAAGTCATTTTCTGCGTTGTTTACTGCACTGACCCCAACTTGTAGGCATTTTTTTTTTTTTATGTTTTTTTCTAGAGCACACAGTTGAGGGACCCCCACACGAATCAGGACTCAGTGGTGCTCTGTCTCTTTTCCTGACCAGGAGCAGTTACTCTAAAGTTACTCTGTTACTCTAAAGACAAGAAGCTAGAAAGTAATATACAGAAAGCCATGAAAGCATTATTGATGCTAAGATAACAAAATCTCCTTCATTTTCAGGTCATTTTTATTCCTAAACTGTTCTGACCCCTTGAGCAGATTTCAAAGCGGATATTGAAAAACAAGAAGCATCCTGTTGAACGCTGACACTGGAGTCAGAGGGGACATTCATGCCCACTTCATAGATTCAGAGACATGCGACGCCACTCCTCGTTACCACCAATTATCCGGCCGTCTGCGCGATCAATGAGACCTTGGAATGTATTTCCTCAATCGGTAATGAAATTTAAAACTTTTTAGATTATCAACAGCACTTGGGGGAATATCCCCCCAGCACAAACACAATTACCGGCATATGTGCACGTTCCCGCCCCCAGACCTCCCCGTTGCCTCATTAAAACTTAAATGAAGATGTTATTTACCTCTAGTGTGTCTAACCCTGAGCAAGCGAGGCAAAGACAAAGCAGACGTAAAGATGCACCACAGCCTCTTTACTTATCTTAGTTCCTGTGTGTGAATGTTTAACTTACTCTGGTGATGAGGAGCTGTGCATATGCGTCTGCTCACATTCTGTTTCCTGTGTTGTGGTTCCAATGCCAACAGCTGTAGGGGAAGTCAGAGGGTGTTTGTGGCTTCGGCACTTTTCTGTGTATATATACACAACCTGCATGTGTGTGAGCGTACGTGGCCTATTCCTCCACCTCCCTGCTGGGGCTGTTCTGTTTCCTGGTTGCAGGTGCTGCTGTGAGATCACTTCCTGCTGTGTGCGTATTCATGGGCTCCAGCCATTTCCTGTCCACAGGGAAGAGGAAACTATAGGAAACAGGATGAGCATCCAGGGCGGGAAAGGTCACAGCGAGCTGGGTGAGGTGGAAGAAGGGGGTGATGACCCTGGAAATAGTGGAGAGGACCTCAGATAAGTGGAGAGACCCAATCAGGGCTTGTTTACATAAGAGTAAATATGTTATGTGATTTTTAAAAAAAAGCTGTGGGTCAGAAACAGAACAACAGAAACCCATTTTAAATATTTTCAAATAGTTAATTTTGCTAAGCCATTGTTTTCCCCTTTTTCCAGACCAGATATCATTGCCAGGTCTGTATAAATATGAAATTTGTTAACTTAGCTTAACACAAAGGCTTAAATAAAGGTGACCTAACCACGTACTGTGCCTGCCGGCACGGTTAAGCTCACATAATTTTAATACTTTATCTTTTGTTCCCTGATAGATAATAAACCATTAAATGTGTCTTTAACCGCTTACGTGACGATTTCATTTCTATGAGGAGCTGTTAGCGGAAGATTTGAAATATCTCAGCATAGTGTGCAGTCTGTCCTTTTAAAAATTGAGGAAACTGGACAAATGAAGACGCTGCAGGCCTAAGCAAAAACTATTCATAGCAGATGAACAGCATAGTTCATCTGAAAGTCGTGTTCTTATGAAATGGTGGAAAACAAAAAAAAGTTCTGACACAGAATCTGAGAGATGGATACGCCCCTTCAGCTGACCCATCTACTTTTCACCAAAGGAAGGGGGGGGAAGTAATTTGGTACACCAAATTACACAAGAACTGGACTGAAAATCAGTGGCATCAGATCAAATGGCGTGAAAATAGAAATTTCACTACCAATACAGATGGAGGCGATTAGGAGATTGGTACAACAGTGAGTTTCTACAAGCATCTGTAAAACACGGTGGAGGCTCTATCATGAGAGCCACCATGCAAAAAGATCCAGAAAGCTTTAGAGTGGCAACAGCTTCATTTTTAAATATGACACTGATCCCAAACACACTGCCGATGCAGTAAAAGCATACCTGGATAGAGAAGCGCACACTATCAGTCATGGAAGGATCTTCCCTGAACCCAGATCTCATCATTATTAAAGCAGTGTGAGATCATCTTGACAGAGAACAGAACAAAAGACAACATCCAAATAAGAGCTTTGAATGTTCTTCAGGAAGCCCGGAGAACTATTCCCAAAGACGACTTAAAGAAATGAAAAGAAAGCTGCCTAAGAGAGTCCAACACAACTGAAGAATAAAGGTGGTTGTACCAGTAAGGGCAACGATGAATCAGCACAGGACTTCTAGAATGAACAGAAATTGCAGGAATCCTTTAGGAACAGTCTACAACCCCGTCAGGATGAGTAAGGGTCATGAGGCACGACGATGATGAAGAGAACCTTCCTGTTTGTTTCCCGTCGTTAACTCTGTCATATTGTTTCCAACTGACAGCAAACTTCCCTTCTTACCTGGAAGCTGGCGACAGGGGACAGATGTGACTCATGTATGATCACATGCTGTACCTACTGACACATCCAGGAACCCGTTCATTACCCACAGGCGATGTGAGGCACGAGCCCGGGCAGGCCTCTCGTTTGACGTTTCTGCTACACTTCTCGCTGTCTGTCTTACGCTTCTTCCTTTCAGGGGAAAAACTTTGTGAGACGCATTGTGTCAGCTTTTAACGATGTTTCGTATGTGGATGTTGATGTACGAGGCAGCAGGTTCATGACTTCTTCAAAGATATTTTTTCACTTACATTGGAGGTTATTGTGTCCTTTATGGACTCTCTTAACAGCCGGTCAAATTCTGGTCAAAATATAATTGCCAAAGAGTTCCCGAATGTGCTATAACTTTGAAAGGGCCCTTGCGATAAGAATCTTTTTATTATTACAATCAACTGCCCTGCATGTGCAGTAAAATGTGTTTTATCTTCAGGGTCACCTTAAACATTTGCTCTCTCTCTCTGTGTGTACGACTGAACAGAAGAAGAGGAAAAACTGAGCCGCCGTGACCGTGATCCGCATCTTTCCAGGAAATTCCTCTCCATCTCACAGCCTATCTCAGCTCCGTCTGAAGATGAAGAGGATTCATCCGAAGTCACAGAATGATCCAGTACTTATTTTTGTCCAGCTTTAAAAACACCCGCGCAGATCCTGACTTACGCTCAGTGCTCTGTTGACCTCTCACCTTCACATATCCTTCCAGAAGTCGTTCTATCTCTGAAACACTGCACTTCATCTGCTCAGCTCTCTGGTTATGCTCTGCTCTGTTTGCAAGATTTATGAATGAATTGGTGGGCCAAAGCCTGGCAGAGTTTCCTGTCTCACTGGTTGTGTGTGTGTGTGTGCATGTGTGCGTGTGTGTGTGTGTGTAACTTCTTGTGAAAAGATGAAAGATGTGTCAATTCCCATGCTCACACAGCTGGGCTGTGAGGCAATCTGGGAAAATACCCTCTGCTATAGGGAATACTGACAGGAAACTAAAAGTCACTCACTGAATATGATGAAGTTTGAAGTTTGACATTCCTGCTCTGAAACAAGCCTTCGTGACGAGGAAACGACGATACCTCATTTCTCTTTTCAAGACCCTGCTTGTTTTCCATGTGTTGCTGGAACTGCTGGAGATACGTGACGAATGCGACGGAGCGGTCTCAAAGGCACATGGCATTGGTGTACTGAAGCATCCCAGGAATGTAAAGATACACAGGATGAAGGCTGGAGATGGTTTAAATGCACCAGTTCTCAAAACAGCTCAATATGAAGCAACAAAACATTGTCACACCACTCAATTTCCAGAAATTAAAACGCATACTTCCAATATCATATATAAAAAATATCAGCTGCACTGTTGTTTTCTTGAGGCTTTTGTTAAACTGATCTCTCACCTTTCCCCCAGAGTTGTGTCTTCAGGGGGAAAAATGCAGCTCCCGCTCGAAGAACGTGATGCGTGTATGTGTTGAGATAGCTGGAGTGATAGTCATCTCATTTTCACTGTGAAAGAATGAACAGCAGCCTTTTAAAGATCGCAGATAGCCAGGAGCCTCAGACAATACGAAGGATCAGATGAATATCTTGGCACTAAGTGCTTGTTGGTTTTGATATGAAAGCATTTTTTCAGGCATGTGCAGCATTAGTGCCTTTATTAATCACATAGTGGTATCTATCATTCAGATGTCACTTTTACGTTACGCTGAGCCAAGTTACGCATACATTTGTTGCATTACGTGCAACAAACCTTGTACTTCAGAATGTTGTTAGCACAGAGTGCAGTGACGTATGACCAGATATTTGAACATTTAGATCTCGACACCAGGGTGTACGTGTGTGCACAGGCTTTTGTGCATTAGGAACGGTTATAATGTGTCATAAATGAATGTCTTGTTATTATAAAATAAAAAATGGAACTGATCATAAAAAAGAGAAATGCAGTGCAGCATCATTCAGTTCAGGCCAGTGCTGTGTTCACAGTTCTATGTAAGAATAAAAAGCGCATCCACATAGTAAGACATTCGCAGCAATTTGGTGAAATTCAGCAACTTGTGGTCAAAATAGCTGCTAGAGACATTAAGTGGGTTAGTCCTGAGGTCTCCACTTTCAGGAGAGACTTCCAACAGGGGTCGAGAAGATGATGACGGGGTAGTAGCTGAGTGAGTCGGATCACATCACTTTTATTTATGAAGCACGTTTAAAACAACAATATCTGACCCAAAGTGATTTACAGTGAACACATGTTAACATTCCAGGTGTCAACACAAAAACCTACATTTATCTAAAGCCTAACCATATACGAACTAATATGAGCCTCACTAATAACTATAATGAGAAGCAGAGTACAAATTACACAAATTTAAAAAATGTGAAAAATAATTAGTGCAAAAAAACAGTTATATCAGATGATCTGAGTGTTGAGGTTTCCTTTCTTGTCCAGTCTTTATCTTAAGATTTTCAAGCATTACATTAAGTCAGCGTGTTCAGATACTATCAGTTTATTGGAAACCAGTACTAAACTTTAGATTATTTGAATCTAGCCTCATGCTGGAGTTTGGAGGCATAGCAGTCAGCACTGTTGCCTCACAGCAAGAAGGTTCAGTTTTCAAGTCGAGTGGTTGGCTGGGTGAAGATAGCATGTTCTGGCTGTGTCTGCATGGGCTGTCTCCAAGTCTTCCTCGGTCTAAATACACACATGTTAGGCTAACTGCCAATTCTAAGTTGCTTCTGTATGTGAATGGTTGCCTGCTGCTTTGTTTCAGCTCTGAAACAGACTGGAAACCAGTTCGGGGTATACCCTGCATCTTGCCCTATGACAGCTGGGATAGGCTCCTGCTACCCTGAATTGGATAAGTGGAAGAAATTCATGGCCCATATTTTATACGACACAGAGAGAAGGATTATGTAGATTCAACCAGCAGAGAGGCTTTAGAGAAGCCCTCCAAAAGTAGGTTGAATGCTGACTGGTTGAACAGAAAAGAGAATAACACTGGAGTTCACCGCGAAGAGGAAGAAGCTAAAAAAAACGTCTCATCTTATAAGTTTAAGGCTCAACAACAGCACAAACAAGCAAGAGCAGGATAAGTGAGAGTAAACAGCTACAATATGCAAAGTTGAGTCTCTGGTAGCAACTATAAACTCCAAATGCAGTACCATGCTAGGACCTTAACACACTGCGTTAAATACTAACAATGCCCCATCCTCTATCCTCTTCTTATTTACGAGGTCCTAATTGGCTGAAGGCTGCCTTTAGGAGGCCGGGATGGGGTCAAATTCATGACACAGACTGCTCTGATCTCTCCTGGGGGTAGGTTAATGGGGCAGGAGCAGGCAAACACGCTGACTGGTCATCCCCCCAGGAGGAGTGTGCCGCAGGGCCATTAACACTTTCACAAAAATATCTAGATTTATGTGAGGTGTTAAATCTGAAGGGACAAAAGTCAACATCCTGTAAAAAAGTACAGACAAGAAAGCATCCAAACTAAGAGGGTCTTATGTTGTATGTGCTTTATGTACAAACTCAGGGAATGATGATGGAAGATGATTAATCTGTCATTCAGGTGTGACACTGTGTTGTTAGTCTTAAGTGGAAGCTGATTGGTCATGAAAGGATTTCCTCTTAGGAGCCGCAGCGTCTCTAGTCTTAGCCACATACCCTCATCTTTCATATCTCCAACTTCACTGACCCAACTTATCTGGGTAGTTAATGTGTTTTGTCACTGAGAATAAATGGCCTGATATCAGCGTTTGTTCTTCAGTCTCATCAGTTTGTGACTCAGCTTCAGCACATCCACTATTACCCAATGTTCTCTGGTCCTCCCAGATTGTGCTGACGTTGTGAATTCTTTGAGAGTTTATCAGCATGACGATCCAACTCTTCAAATCTCTCCCTGTCTCGCTCTGACAGTCTTTTACACATGTGTCATCCAGCCACGTCTCTGGGGAAAACATGTGAAGGCACTTCCTGTGAGATGACTGACCCAGCATCCTGTGTGTGCTCTGCCGCCCAGCGGGTTACTGTCACGTCCTGTATGACCTGAGGGCACAGAGGGCTGAAGTGAACCAAAAGTGTCTGGGAGGGTGAAAAAAGTCTAAGTGTGATTCAAAGTTTGAGCAGCATTCCAGGTGTTGTGTGCGCCTAAATATAAATCTTCATTATGACATGATGAAGGGATCATTTTAAAATCCCCAAAGAGGCTGAGAGTGAAAATAATGAGTATGCAGTGGCTCATTAGTCGTTCATTTTCATTCAGGAACAGATCCAAAGCTTTTGTTCCACTTTGTAGCTGCAGTGAAGCTATTTTAAAATGGAAAGAACGTGCTTCCTGCTGAAGCAAGAAATACTAATTATAGCAAGTTATAATTGACTACGTACCCTCTTAATGTGCTATAACCAGTTAAAATGAAAAAATAATAAAGTAATTCCACATTCAGGGGTTGAAATAACATTGCAATGTGCTTTGTGGAGCCAATATGTCTATATTTTTATAGTGGTGTCATGACTTATAGAGACGAACAGATGACAAAGCCTAGACTGGACCTTTTATACTGTTTTATACTGTTTCTTTAAAAATCAGACAATGTGATTTTCTGGATTTCTTTTCTCATTTTGTCTCTCATAGTTGAGGTATACCTATGATGAAAATTACAGGCCTCACTCATCTTTGTATGTGGGAAAACTTGCACTGTGAGCAAAAATCTTAGGCACTTTATGATGTCAAAGAGGGTGGATATCTCTAATGCCTCAGTCACCCAGGCCAACAGACGAGTTGGCAACCCCCTGGCAATCACAGGTCACCAGAAAACAATGTGTATTCTCTGACAGGTTGCAAGCAATTTCACCTGGTTGAAAACCCTTCTCGTGAAAGCAGCTCATCCATATTTTGGCTGGAAGATGCTGACCTGTCTGCAAATACTTGCCAACTACTTTGTGAGATTTCGTGAAACTTTGAAAAATTGTCATGGCTTGGTGTAACCAACATCTTTCAAAAGGTGCAACTTTTACTTTGAAGGTAAATGGTCTGGTTTGCATCAAGTTTCACTACGAAGCAACACTCTGGTAATGACCAGACATCGCAAGGCGGTTTTGTGTAGTGTACGGACTGTCTCTTTGCTATCACTAGATACAGTTTTCCTTAGTGACCATATGTTGCCAGGTGCTCACCCACTGGTCTCTACCCTGAATAGCTGGGGACTGTGGTCGTCCCAGACACACAGTCCTGCCATGAGCACAGAAGCAGTTTTCGAGAAGCAACCAAGAGAAAGTTAGCTTTTAAAAAAAGAGGAGATATAATGGCCTGAGGATGAACTAAAGTGCTACACCAAGGCTACAAAGCTACTCTGACAAGAACAAATATCTAGACTTGGAAATTAACATAACAGGCCCCATTAAAGAATTTGGAGATCGTACTGAAGTGTTTTAACTGTGTATACATCATCAGAGGCAAAGAGCACAATAAGTGAAATAGTAGCAAATATGGTGAAAGGCTTTTTATGATTATGGTGTCTAAACAATGAAAAACGATCCAGGAAGTTGGAGTAATCATGTGGTGTTGTTTCAAACGCTGGAATTTTAGTTTCTGCTTGGAGAACGTTTGTTTGTGTACTGCTGATAGTTATTCAGCGAGATGAACATTTACACCAGAAATGAAATTGATGTTTGCAGAAAACTAATGGCTGAAACATCCCGCTGAGGCCTTTTCCCCTGCTTGGTCAGAACCAGCCTCAAACTTTACTTGCATGTCTCCAGCTGCAGCCATTATGTTTGGCAAAGATTGCGGGGTAAAATATTGCTTCGGTTCCCCAGTGACTGTGTCAGCTCCTAACTTAAATTAAACAAATCAAAAATGAGCACAGGGGGTGTTCCTGAGAACCTCATAAAAACCTAATAAAAATCGGGACAACTTCTTTAACAGAACAATAAACAATGTTATGGTGCTCTCTCATCTAATCTCTGGTTGTAAATGATTTAGAGCTTTATTATTTTTCTCATAACCTGATAACTGATTGTCAAACTGAAATCTGGGTGAAGCAGGAGAAAATATCAGAAGATAAACAGAAAGTTGTAAACGGGAAGCAAAGGATTAGCTGAAGTTCAGCAGTTACAAAAAGACCAGAAATGTGACTGACTGGAGTGACGATTGGGTGAAACTGATTTACAGAAGATTATAATCACAGTGGAAAACAGGCTGCTCTCTTATACTGCACCATATTAGAGCAGCACTGGGTGGGATTGTTATCCATGGCCAGAAGAAGCACTGGGAAATGGAGCAATAAGGGGTTTACATATAGACATATTTTTAAATAAATGTATCAGTGGCTTTTGCCTAATTTAATAAACAGCAACTGCTCACACAAGTTTATTAACTCTAGACCTCTATTTAGTTTCATTTGTAGAAAACTGATTATTTCAGCAGGAACTTATATTTGACTTCCTGCCGACTGTTCAAAAAGGGCAGATGCAAGACCCAAGACCCAGCAAGACAGCATCAGTGACAACAGTGGTAACACTGATTTAGTCAAACATGAAGAGGAAGAATTGGGTTGCAAAGCAGCTTGTAGAAGCAGCAATAACCTTAGAGAAGCTAAAGAAGCTTAAATACATTTATGCTCTATGTGTAATCATTGACGCTAACTGGCACCGTGGGCTGAGCTTGTTTCTGTAACCTGTCTAAACGAAGGCTGATTATTCTTATTCCACTTTTAATGAACCCAGAGGATTCTCAGGACCTGCATAAGGAAAGTCAACCTTAGTTTAACTTAGTGGAAAGGTGTATTTGATATGTTTATGATGTTTTTATATTTGATCTGTATATGTAGACATGAAACCAAACGTAAAAAAAATCTTTTCAGTGATTCCTGGATTCATATCCTGGCTTGATTCAAAGGGAGTGCTCGACACCTGTGATCATTAAGCTATACACCGTCCCATAGCCATCTATGTGCTGCATTCTGTGGCAGGGTTACCACACATATGCAAAGGTTATTAGGGTCTAGAAACTAGCATGAAATAAGCATACATTTTCCATGTTCAGACACATCTGACCAGTAAGCACAGTGAACATGATCACATGGCTTTAATGACACATTATGGTTTGTTTGGAGTTTCACTCTATAAGAAAAGAAACCAAAGCACCTGCAGACGAAACTACAAGCTTGCAAACTCAACGACTGATTCGAGGTCTGTCCATGTCTTTCTTCTTCTTTGGTATAGGTCGCTAACTAATAAATGATGAAGGTGATTTTTTGCACACTCATGGGATTAAGAGTAGGATGGGATTTCAGAGTTGTCAGGGCGGAAGACTTTCTACTGTTTACAAATTGCGAGTGTTTCATTCAGGCGTCATCTACAGCAAATCCAAAGAAAGAAAGAATGCAGATGGACAGTATAATTACTACATGGTTACTCCTCTTTGCTGTGAAAGAAAATCTTCACCGAGTAAGTGAAGATTATAGATTTCCATTCTTAGCGAGGAAGTGCCACAAATGACCCTCATTCTGACACAAACCCGAGGAAGAATGCAGTCAGGCACGCACATGCCCTCTACGAAAAGTGGCACCCAGAAAAAGTGTCGGATTGTTTGCACTACAATGTTATCAGTGTGTTCACGTGGCGTGGTGTGTTTGTGCGAGTTTGCGCGCATGTTTAAACAGCACCTCGCTCATAGCTCAGATTCCTCGGATTTTGCATGTTGACAAACAGCTGATAGAGAGTCTGCTTGTCTTCCTCCATCTTGAGATGAAGCTGGAGGAATGCTGGGATTTGGATGGTGAAGACATTTAACTGAAAAGTTACAGACAGAAAAGTTTTGTCTTCAGCACAGTCTCTAATCTTCATTTCTCCATCTTTAACCTCTTTTGAGCTTCGCTTCTTTATGATTCTCTGTGCACGGGGGGGGTGTAAAACTGTTTCAGCTGAAGCTCACAGGACTCCACAGAAACCCTTATACATGTATGCGTCCAATCCAAGATGGAAAACAGGAGCTTCAAATGGGCGTAATTGTTCCCTCTCACCATTGGATAAACTGCTTGAAAGCCCAAAAATCCTATTTAGAGCAGTGACTTCCAAAACACTCATGAGCATGACAGAAATGCTGGGCTTCGGTGTATCATATCATATTCTAGCTCTGCTGGTATCTTCTCCCAGTTATGCATTCTGTTTGTTACCAATTTGTTTCTCACTGAACTCATTTTATATCACGAATCACAGGCAGAACAAGATTCTGTAGCATACGGGAAAAATGATGGACTGTAACTATCAGTGCCATCGTTTGGGGAGACTAAACCTCTGATCTGGAACTTAACATGTAAAAGATGCTGCGCTTCTAAAACAGTGGTCTGCCCCGCATTTTATACAGATGCCAGATGTCATTTTTTTTTCCACTTGCATATCATGAAAAATGAAACCACCAGCTCAGTAATGGAAGAATAAACATTTCCATCAGTGTCACGTCTACATTAAAAGTTCCCTATAATGAATATCTGGTGATTTGAATATTTACATAATGCATCCGTATCTGAATCTAAATTTAGCATCTTGCTTAGAACAAATTTGACATTGTTGCACGCTGCAGCAGTGAGGGTGATGCATGCAGTCATTGGACTATGCACTGAACTGTCTGCCAACCATAGTTATTTTCCTCTTTTTATACTGCCCCTGCAGAGGTTTTAGAAAAGAGGAAATCAGCCATAAACTCATAAACCTTTGCTTTTCCTAGTCAGGATATTTTCCACATGATGCACCCCAAGCTAACAGTAAACTGACTGGACTATTAACTGCAATATTCATTCATTTTAGCTATCCAACCTGATCTGACCATCTTCATTCTCAACTGCATCTCTGTCCAAGAAAACAGTGAAAGTGGTTTTATTAAGATTATGTAGAGTGGTCAGTCTTACCTCCTCCTCACGTAGGAGCAATGCTCTTGGTGTGCCAACACTGGCTTTGGTTCAGCCAACTTTACAACATTGAAAGGCATTTTTAAAGCCTGCTAAAACCTGTGGATGTCTTCCACTTCATAAGAAATCTATAAGATGTGATTTACCTGTCTGGATAATGGATACTCCAACTTTTATTGTCCCGTCACATTACTGGTACACTGTGAAATTCTTGTGTGCAAGCTTAACAAGCAACAGTGCAAAATACAAGAAACATAAGAAACAAGCCAAAAGAAATGGCATATAT
Organism: Benitochromis conjunctus; assembly: GCA_015052645.1. NCBI lineage: Eukaryota > Metazoa > Chordata > Actinopteri > Cichliformes > Cichlidae > Benitochromis > Benitochromis conjunctus. The sequence goes on from VOQK01026565.1 coordinate 23,808, forward strand.
GTGCAATATGGAGTGCATAAGTGTTGAAGTGAAGTGTCTATGAAGTGTTAGTGGTCAGTGCTCAGCAGTCTGGTGGCCTGATGGAGAAAGCTGTCCCTCAGTCTGCTGGTTCGGGACCGGATGCTGCAGTACCTCCTGCCTGACGGAAGTAGTCTGAACAGTTTATGGCTGGGGTGACTGGAGTCCTTGATAATCCTCCCCGCTTTCCTCTGGCACCGCTTTCTGTAGCTGTCCTGGAGGGAGGGAAGCTCACCTCCAATTATCCGTTCAGAACACCGCACCACTCTTTGTAGAGCTTTGCTGTTGTAGGCGGTGCTGTTGCCATACCAGGTGGTGATGCATTCAGGGAGGATGCTCTTAATGGCACAGAGGTAGAAGATCCTGAGGATGTGGGGGCTCATGCCGAATCTCTTCAGTCTCCTGACAAAGAAGAGGCGATGCTGTGCCTTCTTGAGCAGAGAGCTGCTCAATCCTAGATCCTGCAGTTTCCTGTCCAGCTTTGAGGGAACAATGGTATTGAATGCTGTAATCTACCAACAGCATTCTCACATACGTGTCTCTCTTCTCCAGGTGCGAGAAGGCAGTATGTAGTGTCAGGGCTATGGTGTCATCAGTCGACCTGTTGTGGCGGTATGCAAACTGTAGAGGGTCCAGTGAGTCAGGCAGTGCGGAGCAGATGAAGTCCCTGACCAGCCTCTCAGAGCATTTGCTCACGATGGGGGTCAGGGCTACAGGTCGCCAGTCGATCAGTGATGAGATGGTGGAGGATTTGGGTACAGGGACGATGGTGGCTGTTTTGAAGCAGGCTGGGACTACAGACAGAGAGAGGGAAAGGTTGAAGATGTGTGTAAACACTCCAGGTAGCTGAGCCGTGCATGACTTGAGGTCCATGCCGGGAATCCCGTCCGGACCAGTAGCTTTGCGTGCGTTCGCCTGGCAGCTTCACTCACTCTCTGCCAGTACTGGCAGCTTAGATTGACATTTGTTGCTGTTGGTGCTTTTTCAAGCATTTTAAACTGTATTATCTGACAGATAATAAGGTGGTTAATTGTGCTAACAGCCCTTCCATGAAGTTTGTACTCCAGTTTTGGTGGGTGAATTTCTTTATTAGTCTGTTAAACAGTTTGTGCTTGAAAATGTAGAATATAAAACCAATTGGTGACATCAAGGTGGCTGTGTTCATTTTTTATACACACCTGTGCTCAGCTGCTACTGGGGAGCCGTGAAATTCTGTACATCTTCTTTCCACTCACAGAATAAAATTTAGTGTATCTGGTGAACCTTCAGTGTCACCACGAGAGTCATTTTGTGGTTCTGAGTGAAATTCAACAGTTACTGGAAAAAATATCATGAAATTTATCATGAAATAAGTGAAGTTTATTCTGAACACTTTTCTAAAATCTGTAAATACAGCACTTCCTACACTAGAATGAATATTACACAAGCACATTAAAAGCATATCTATTTTAGATTGGAATGGTTTAATGTTTCTATCTATTAATAAGTTTTTTTTTAACCATGCAGTATACTAAACTGCTGATGTGGCAGCTATCAATCGTATTTTGTAGCTTCTAACTAATTTTATCTTTGTTTCCAGTGCTGACTTCAGCTCCCCTGTTGAGCACCCATGTAGTGCTCAGAGCCAGCACTCGGTGGAGGACGATGTCAGACCATATTAAGGGGATCATGTTTTCTTCTGATGACCCAGGGGATGGGGGAAGGGGGGTGGACCACTTCCTGTGGCCATCCAGCAAGCACCAAAAACACCAAACCCTGTAAAGGCCAGATCAAACAGATGGACTGGACAGAGTTTAGGAAAATGAATTTCCGCTCTAACTGAAGCTCTTCTGCTGCTCTTCTGTGCAGACTCACATTTCCTTCAATCAAAGTTTCACTTCACCATTTCTGTTCAGCTTGATATCGTTGTTTCATGAGGTTCATTTATTCTCTGCCTCACTTGCATCCAGATTCCTTCTGTCTTTTCCTTCTCGTCCACTGCAGCTATATTTCTCCTTAAAGCTCACACCTCATTTCCTTTGAACGCACTCCAAGTTCATCTCGTATGTCTGCTCACACTCTGTTTGCATACAGCATTCCCTCACAGCGCTGACACGATGTAGCCCTGCATCTCTTTGCTCTCCAAGATGAGACAGTTGTGCGACAGAAGCGTCAGATCTCTGACTGTGAACATCTGGAGAATGTTAATGTAATCAACACACATCAGATTCCTCTAACAGCCATTGGCAGGAGCGCCAGGCTCTGAAGGGAGAGATGGACTCGGGAGAAATGGAGGTAGCAAGAAAGGAAAGGGAGAGAGTGAGCGAATCAAAGAGGAAAAGGTTGCTAGTTTGTGTCCTAGAAATCTAAACTGACATGCTGTAGATTATATAGCACATTCCTTTTCTTCTCTCGCCGATGGCTGTGGGGTTTTGCTGATACAGAGCAAAGAGAGAGCAGAGTGGAAACACTTACATGGTGAGAAAATGGGGCCCTCCTCGCAGCACAAATGAAATTCCACCCATGAGATGTTTGATCTTGTAGCATGGAAGCCGAGAGGCTTTCAGGGTCACATATGTCTGTGTGTAATAGAGAATGTGATTAGTTTGCCCGTTGAACGTGAGAGTGAGCCATTTGTAATGGTAACCTCTGACCTCTCAGTTCAGGGCTGTCGTAACTACGTTTCCTCTCCCTAGGGTTAGTGTGTGTGTGTGTCGCGGGGGAATCGGATGTACTTCCTGGTGCACAGTCTCCCTGTATCTCAGCGTAGTGACTGACTGGGAAAATAATGATAATGCAGGAGCAATGAGGTCATCCAGTTGAAGGGGTTGCTCTCTCTCTCCCAGCCTCCGAATGACCCAGATTGCTGTAACGGCCTAAGCAGATTCTGGCCCAACCCCTAAAACCACTCCACCCCCATGGAGGGATTGTGGCCCCCAGGCCCACATGTGAGCCACACACTCTCCGCTCTTTACTTGTTCCTATAGCGGGTTCATCATTGTGAAACCCTGTGCGCTACTCCACTGTCCACGACCAACTGTAACCACTAATGTCATCCACACATGGCTGCTACACCATGCTACGCTTGTGTGCGCTGCATAAATGTCAACCTGTGCAGTCTGCTTCTGAGGATGCACACACACAAAAACATGCTATGTAATATATATAGCATGTTTATTATCCTTTGTGCAACCCCCCGCATAAAAAGAGACTCGAAAGGAAGGAAGGCAGACAAAAAAGAAGAATCGAGTTTAGGGGAGGACGTGAAGAACAGGATGAGGGAAAAGGAAAGAAAGATACTTGGAGGAAACTTGGAGAAGGTATTTATACCCTGCTATTGAGTCAAGAGACAGACAGCGAGGCAGACTGACAAGCAATCAGCCATTAACGAGGCAGAGGTATTAAGCCCGGTGGCTGAACCAGACGGTATGCAATCAAAAGTGGAGATGGAAACATCCAAGGGTGAAATTTTTAGGTACCCGAAGCTTTTGTGATTTTAAAGCAAAGTAACTGTTGGCAGCAAAGGGCAGGTAAAGGCTGTCTGATACAGAGTGGATGGAGGCGGTGAGAGTTAACAGAAGGAGCTGTTCTTCTGAGTAGATGGCAATAATGAGTAACAACCAGCATCCAAGCCCTGTGAGATGAATCCCTGCATCCAAATTTTCAACAGGGGTGTTTCAAGGATTTTCTAAATGGGGTGGCACAGTGGGGAATCAAGAACTGTTTGGTAAGGGGAGTGCAAAGGAAACAGGAAACAGAAAACTGTGTGAAAAATTTCAGCATGTCATGAGTTTAACTACAGACGGACCTCAAACCTACAAGAACTTGCACTAGGGGTGATGTCTGCCTTGTAACAATATGGCAGCCACATTGATGTACAAGTTCTAACTGAAGATCAAAGCGGTGACAACATGCATTTTGTGTAGAGAGGTGAATATGTATTATTTTATTAGGTGGTAGAGTTTGGATTTGTTTTGTTTTTATTACAATGCTTTGCAGAATTAGGACTAAACCACTTTGAGAATGAGGGGGAGTCTGTTTATCAGAATTTTGCATCTGTAATTAGCACAAGCACTTTCAGTGATTATTTTTTCTACTATGTATTGTTTTTCAAATGAAAAGAGTCTCTGTAGTTGTGATTATGACAGTGATAAGCAATTAATAAAATGGATGGGCCGATGGAAGGCTGTGGTTAAGGGGTGCTGGAAAAGAGACCTAAATGCTGAACAAGCAGGCAGGAAGAACTCAGTGAATAGTGACCTTTTTATAAATCAATGCCAAAAGAAAAAAAAAGGTAAAACAAAATAAAAATCCAAACACAGGGTGAGACAAGCATGAGAAATGAGAGAGCTAATCGGACACAGGTGGAAACCATCAAAGACAGCTGAAACCAGTGAGGACGCTGCAGACAATCACAGAAGGGTGAAAGCAACAAAAACAGTACAATTCACAACAAACTACTCCTGCATCACTCCAAGCTGCCTTTACACATGCTGGATGAAAAACTGTAATTAGTTCTAGTTGAACTGAAACACATTTTTCAGTTTTGTATGATGAAACAGTGATAGGTAGAGGCAGCCGCAAACAATAATTCAGGCGGGGAATACAGAATGTATCTGTATATATGTGAGAGGAACTTAGCCACTATGCTTATCTGAGAGGAAAGTTATAAACTGGGTCTGACCAACAAACTGGCTCGTTGGTCAGGCTGATGTCTTGTGATTGGACATTAAAAGTTGTTCAACCTGCCAGCTCCACGTGAGACTAGTGCTGATCACTTTTTAGTGCCTGCTCCTCACAACGGAGGAGCAGGCACCATGTCTCCTGCCTCCCTCATGCTCTATCCAGGCACCACACTCCTCTACATGCAATGCTTTCAGTTTTGAAATCACATCTTAAGCACACTAACTCTGCTTGCGTATAGGGTAACCAGATGCCCCAGTTTTTTGTTGGCTGAACATCTACTCAGTTGTGGTTCCAGAGGACATGTGCCCATCTATGGATGCATCCTTAGTAATACCCAAAGATGATTAGCACAAAAAACTGCATCTCAAATAACGGATAACAGTCACTGCAATGGATAAAAAGTAGAAATGAACATCTGTTGATGATAAAAAACAAACTGTAACCTCCATTCATTCTTATAAGAAATTGAACAACTTGAATTCAAATGAAATACAGCATATTTCTTCTTCAGTGTGTGTCTGTATCAAACTTTCCCTGTGATAAGCTAAGGTTATGGGTGCTTTCACAAAAAGTTACTGGGAGTACATCTATAATTACATAACATACAAGCATAAACTGACTAAAACAAACGTATCCTGCACATGTTAGAAATGAAATAAAAGGCTGAATTAGCACAAATGTTCAAAAGACTATATTTGTAAGGAGTAGACTCGACGCATGCATTGCCTCTACTCGTTCCTGCTTGCTCTACTATTGCCTGTCACGGCACACCAAAATGACCCTCAGGCCAATGTCCTGGAAATGTGCTGCTGCTCCCAAGATGCTGTCTGCCCCTTGCAATAGCATTGTTTTGTGGGGGGGTTGCTACTATTAGCCCTAATTCCTAGTAGGTGTTACCTTTCGTGTTATTTAAACACTGCTCACCAGTTTCTGCATTCCAATCACACCTCCCTGGCTGATTTACTGCTTGTGTTTGACTCCTGCGACAGCAAATAACAATATGCCCCATTCGCTGGAGAACATAGGGAGCTCTGCAGTTAGGATAGTTTTAAGAATTTGACAGAATAAGTGAAAAATAATATCAAATATGTAATGTTGTGTCATTTTTGTGGCTGTAGGGACTGATTTTGTTTCATCTTCATTTGGGGCTCTTAGAGAAATATCTGACAGCGTATTAGCACGCATTAAGATAAGCCTGGTTGGATTTAATAAGTGAGGGCTCGAGAGGACACAAAGTTTGCAAATCAGCTTGACTGCCATGCAGACAGATGCAGCGATGTCTGTGATGGTTTCAGAATATAAGTATTTTCATGAAGTTAAGGTTTCCTTGTGTACAGTGGTTTTTTTAATGCATACCCGGTGGTGAATCTTTCTGTGTATTTGGTGGTGGTGGAGGCCTGTTTTGTATGGATGGAGGCCAAAATGCAGAGAAAAAGATGCTGTTTCCAATTTATCTTCATTATTGTTGACACGGCTTCAGCAGAGCTCAGAGGGGGGAGAGGGTCAAACTATCACCTTTTTCTGCCCCTGAGCTCTCCCACAGCTGCCACCTCCATCCTAAACAATTACTGTCAGAAGGCCGTGTGACTTACTGCACACACTTTCTTGCCCACGCTCATCAAGCACAAACCCAGACCAAGAACAAACCAGTAGAAGATGGAAAGATGTTAGCATTTCTAGAAAAAGCAACCCTCATAGGCAGTTTTACCACTTGGCAGACACTTTTGTAACGCCCCTGGCCAAACACAAAACCAAGGCCTTATTTAAATGAATGGCGAGACAGCCATAACTGCAATTTCAAGGGTTCCCGGGACATAAAACATGCATTTATAGAGTCACCAGTCAATTTATATATAAAAGAATGTTTAAAGTTTAGTAAGTTTGCCCCAAAGTAAAGTTCACTGTTACACTAAGTAGTTACATGCTTGGCTTGATGCTTCCCTGTTGGGTTTTTGAGGGGGTAGAAATGAGTTTTGCGTTATGCATCAACCATGTTTGGCATTACATAATATTCCCACAGTTTTCCATTCAGGATTCTTCCAGCGGTTTCTAGAAGAAGCCACACATTTTATAAACTGCTGACTTTTAAAACCCTCTTTCTCTGTAGCCCAGGAAACATTCTGTGAACTCCATCGACTTTCCGAGGCGCACTTGTGTGGCACTTGTGGCAGCTCTGATTATTGCAGGCATGCTGTGTGGCACTTAAACCTACTTTCATGAACGTATTAAAATGAAGTCCAGAAAAAGCCAGAGGCCAGGAAAAACCAGGTTTGATTTTAGGTCCTGCTTGATGAGATGCAGGTATTCCATGTCTACACACTGTCAGTGCTGTTTCTAGAGGTGTGGTAAGACCTGACTGATGAGCAGAAGCCAGTCATAATGAGCCATAAACTTAGCGCGGGGCGCGTTAATCAGCTTAGAAGTTTGTGACAGCGCCTGAGAGTCAAATGGCGGGCTGCGCGGTAAAACCACAACGCATTATGAAATAAAGAGCTAAAGGCAGCCACTAACACAGTAATGTTATTGAGTTATCCCATAACAGGCTCAGCCAAATCCGCCTGCTGCACTTTGCTTAATGTACAACAGCTGGTGGCAGCTGGAGCCTGTGGCGGCCATAATGGATATGATATCATATCACAGTTCCCGCCCACTCTAACCTCCCGTGATTCCTCATCTGTTGTCAGCTGCAGGAGAGTAGGGAGGGTGGCAGTATGAGTGGTGAGTGTCTGCAGTGTCCACAGCTTTCTGCCTCTTCTTTTATTTATTTATTTTTATTTGTTTGTTTAACAAGAACAAAACACTTTAGCTGTCCTCTTCAGTGTCTCTTTGCTAGCATTCATCATGTCTTTCATGCTTAAGCCCAACATCTTCATCCTAGTAGATCCTAAATCACAGTTTATATCCAAAGTTCACTATAATGTAAAAAAAATTTGACTCACATGTTCATATTACTGTAATCACAGCCAAGCAGATTTGTTACTTTGCTTTAAGGTGGGGTGCACTAATTTTACACATCGAATACTTTGGAGTACAAGTGCATAAAGCTGCACGTGTAAATTTCTATACTAATGGAAATATATGAAACGCAACATTGATTTTGTGTCCTGAAAATAGAAAATACAGGAATACATTTTAAAAAATGAACATGAAGCGAAGGTGTGATGGTCGTGTGGTGGTTGGCACTATTACCTCACAGCAAGAAGGTCCTGAGTTGAAATCCAGTTGTCAAGTTTGGATGTTCTCTCCAGCGTCCTCCCACAGTCCAAAGACATGGATGGTTAGGGTTAGGTTAATAAGTGTACCCTGCCATGCATCCCATGACTTAGGTTCCCCTTGTGTCTTCACCCGTGTTTCATGTCTGCGTCTTATGTTGTCAAGCTCGTGTTGTCATGTCCACGTCTCATTATGTTTCCTGTTTTATTTTGAAGAGGTCTGGTGTTCCATGTTCATTGTGTTTAGTTTCACTTCCCCTGTGGCGTCATTATGTTCATTCTAATCAGCTGTTTCCCCGTGTGTTTCCACTTATCACCTCCTGTGTGCATGTTTCAAGTTTTTCATGTCAAGATGTTCATGTTCAGGGTTTTTTTTTACATTTAACCTTAGTTCATCCAGTTTAGGTTAGTGTTTAGTTTTGCCGTTGCCCTTGTTTTGTATGTTTAAACCCAGCCTTTAAGAAAATAAAATAAAATAAACTGTTATTGATTGCTTGGCTGGTATTCCGGAGAAGGCAGCTGAAGCCCCAGAAACAACAATGAAAGAATTGATTCATATCAACCTGAAGCTTCTGGAGGACACATCAAAAACCATCAGTTTCCATTCTGGTTTCGCCTGGGAGGGAAGTGACCCATTAGACACTGCCCCAGATCAATCATGGCTAAATTTGAAGACTTAGAAACAAGAGGAACTGGTGAAGAGCCGTGACCGGGAATTGAGATGAATGGACTTCAGCGTCAATGACCTGTTTTCCTAGGAGAACTGGAGCAACACAGTATCCTGTTTTTGATCTGAAAAAAGTTCACCTTAGGAACCTCCAGAGCTGTCATCACAGTGGATAAACCGACCTGATCTAGCAACAGGTGATCTGTATCCCATCAATCAGACTCAAGTAAAACAAATCACATAACAGAAAAACGCGATAAAAACAAAAATACACCCAAATCATCTTTCCACAAAGAGAAATCCTACCAGTGTGGTAGACTGGTAGGATTTTCACAATGATCTCATTCTCAGAAGTGTTGAGCTTGCAAATAAAAGTATAGATGAGATTTCTTTATGAAGCTTCAAATGTACTTGCTCCAACAGTTACAAATGCTTCACTTGCACTGAGCCATCTTGGTGTGTTCAATAATGACCTCATGGTGTCATTATAAGTTATATTTCACCCTAACAAAACAAGTTTTCTTAGCCCTAAAGATTTATCGCCCACTTTCTATAACTTTTTATAAATCTGAAAAAAAAGTCTCTTTCCACATCTGCTATTTTCGTCATATCTAAAGTTGCAATTGTAATAGATTACTGTGTATAACTTATGTACAAAGGCGTTAGCGTGGAATTATTTTCTACAAGTTCCCAGAGAATAAAGTGGAACTTGCCATTTAAGGTGGTATGAGGAAACCTGGTGGAAGTGGAACAGAGGAAAATGTGGCTAGGTTGTGTGATCAGCTGTGTTGTTGTGTCTCTTAACATTATACTGTTCATCATAACAACAAATAACTCATAACAAATATTACATAAATCACTCATGAATCATTTTATTAACATTAATCATTTGTTGTTGTGTTGTTCACAAATGTATTTTATTAGTCTTTTATTAGTTTGATGATTCTCAAAACACTGACCATTCTGTTCAGACTCATTTTAATTATAAAACAAAAAATGATCCCATTATTGTCAGGTTTTAGCTGCTAACACACACACTGCAATGTAAACATGCTAGATAATGAATATATCCCATAACCTAATTGTTTTGTTATTATTGTAACATCATTAGACTCCTTCTCACATAAACCAAGCTTTCTGCTCAATCATCTCCTAGTTGCATAAAAATTTGATGGTACAAATGTGAACATTTGATTGCTGTGAAGCTTTAGCTTCTTTTATCAAATACAAGATGTGTTTTTTGAACGATGGTCTGTCAGCCCACTGTCTGGCCTTGCTTTTCCACATATTGTAATCTGAGACAATGTTTGAACATGTCTATCACACAGTGCATTTTGTCTGCATCATCAAATTAAAATATGAAGAAAAAAAAAAACCATACAGTAGTCATGTGAAGTCAGATATTCGAGCACACACTAATAATGGCTATATTTTCAGAGGCTACACTCCACAACTGGTGGGGTGGCTGTAGCTCAGGTGGTAGAGCAGGTCAGCTACTGATTGGAAGGTTGGTGGTTCGATCCCTGGCTCGACTAGTCTGCATGCCAAATATCCTTGGGCAAGATATTAACCCCAAATTGCTCTCCGATGCATCCATCAGAGTGTGAATGTGTGTGTGTGTTACTTAGCACTAAGTATAGAGAAAGTGCTTGTATGAATGGGTGTGATTGGGTGAATGAGGTTGTTGTATAGAGTGCTTTGAGTACTCTGGGAGAGTAGAAAAGCGTTATATAAGAATCAGTCCATTTACCATTTACAACTGCAGTGTGGGTGGGCCATGACCAAATACGTTTATTAAATGGAAGCATTTACGAAAACCTTGTTACTGTAAAAGAGTCTTTTTGTTACGGCCGAGTGAGGACTCAAGTGCAGACACAGAGGGAGGCAAAACTGACCTGAGTGCAGTGCTTTACAGTGACTAATTTGCTTCCAATGCAAGAAACTATGAAGGCTTTGAACTGTGAACTATGAGGCAAAACAAGAAGCTCAAACTGTGTGATATGGCTTGATACAAGAGTCCATGAACTGATCCTGGGGTGGGGAAAGGGGCAGCAGCCCGGGTGGAGGTGCACAGAGTCACTATAATGAGAGGAGACAGGCAGTCAGTGGAGTTGCAGTGAGTCACAGCCAGCTGATTAAACTATGATGGTAATGGCTTACATGTTGCAGGTGAAGGTGACGTGGGAGGAGGGTGTCCAAGGGTCCGGGTGAGTAGGGGTCCAGAGAGTCCAGAATGTAGTGATGGGTCCTGTGTGTCGAAGCTCCGAAGCATGCGCCGAGTAATCTCGGGGGACTTTTTGTGAAGCGCGTATCGAGGCTTGCTTTGATTACGTATGCAGTGACGTTCGAGGCCTCGCGGGCAGTCCGTACCACGTGACTGATTCAGGAACTGGCTCGCCGGTTCGCGCCAGATCCGAAATAAAATGGGCAGCAAAACACAGCTGATTGCCCCATCACATTGTGTTGTGGACTTGGATTACGTACGTGTTACATAGTTACTTGAGCATTTCTTCTTCGATGGAACCACCTTCATCTGTGCCCTGTGAAAGGGTATTTTCAAAAGCAGGAGAAATCCTCTCAACAAAGAGGAACCGTCTTAAGCCCAGCGCTGTGGAAAAGCTGCTATTTTTGAATAAATACAAATGAAAACTTCTCCCTAGTGTCATAGGCACTGTTATAAAGTCACAAGCACATTCACATCACAACTCCCTCCCTATTTG
>VOQK01026567.1:0-16633 GCA_015052645.1 Benitochromis conjunctus
ATTATCATTAGATTACACAACCCTCGCTAATAAGCCAGTTTTGTGTCACTTATATTCATCGGCTGTGTGAACCTCTTTCCCTGTGTATAGCCCATGCCAACACATTCCTCGCTGCCTTTATTTTCTTTCACCATGAGCTTTCTATACTCCATGCATATCACTTTAAGCAACCTACACGTATTATGGCACACACATGCACACGCCAACTGTGGTATAGATACAGACACACGCACACTGGGCACGCCTCATAAGGAACATCCATCAGCACTGAATATACACTTGTGAATCTAACGCTCAATAAAGCAAATATAAACCTCCAGTTCCTGTTATCTGTCTTCAGCAGGAGCCAAAGCTGTGACAGGAAGAGAAGAGAAGAGAAGAGAAGAGAAGAGAAGAGAAGAGAAGATAAGATGAGGACCAAGCCACACAGATAGATCACCACATCAGCTTCCCTACAGTAAGTGTATGTGAAATAAGGCATTATTGGAATACTAGACACATATACAATAAAATTTCCACTGTCATAACTGCAGCCACATTTACAACAGACACCTCCATTCTCCCCCTCTTACAGACATTCCAGTGGAGGGAAGTCCATTAAGCAGAGACTGAGTCTTGTTATGAAAGAGTAACTGAATCTGGTATTTCTAATGCCTCTTTTGCCTTTCTCTTTTGTTTTCGGTGTAGCTCTCATCATCTCACTTTACATAACATCACTAAGCTCTTTCTCTGCAGTGACTGTCCTACATGTTTCACTTGTAGGAGTGCAACTGAGACGTTATACAAAATACATGCAAGACTGTGTTTGCTTGAGAGTGTTTCAATGTGTTTCACGCAATATTTTATTCTAAATATGGGATGTAGCTTAGATTATATGTGAATGTGCAAGACATGAACTCATCACTGCTAATAGGATACATCTGTGCAATGACAAATTAATGAGATTTGTGTCGAGGCATTAATAAAGTGGATTTACTAGTAACTTTGGAGATCAGCCTTTAGGGTTTACTGTCAACATACAGGAGCTATTTTCACACATACTGTTGGTTTTCAATATAGATGGCTTAAAACTGTCCACTCACGGTACATTTGATAAATGGAAAAAAACCCAAACTATAATAAACTATTTAATGTGGAGCAACAACAACCAAAAAAATTGCTTTTAATTTTTACAGTCAAAACATGCCCAGTGTATGAAAATAGACCTTTTTGTGGTTTACCCTATCTTGTGACATATATATACATTCTCTGGCTACTTTATTAGATAGATCTGTTCAACTGTTTATTAACGTAAATATCTTATGAGCCAACTACATGGCAGCAACTCGATGACCTGGTGAAAATAAAACAAACTAGACCTATTAACAGGAAAATATCAGGATTTCTTTTTTCAATATAGAATTTACGACTGCAAGACTAAATACACTTTTATTTCACACACAAAGCAGATAATAGGCATGAAATTGTAGAAGACGTTCCTGCTATAATCTTTTTTTTTTTTCTGTAGGTGTTCTTGCAGTCCACTCTTGTATTTCTGGATCAGAATTCAAAGATACTCTAGTGAAGCTGTAGAAATAAAAATATGAAAAGTGCCCCATATATAGATGCTTTGTTGAGTTTTATATTCAGTATTTCTCAGAAAAAGGTGCCATCAAGACACTTCTGCACTCATAAAAATATGCAGAATCATTTGTAATTTTTGTTTGCTTTAATCCTAACCTTAAGACTTTGTTGGGATTTCTAGACTTTTCTGTTTATTGCTGCTAACACCTAATTGCTTAAAGAATTTGGACTAATGGTAGAATGTAAATTGAACAATTCTATGTTTATACATAAGTTCATCTACCAGTGTGTGCAACAGAAAAATAACAGACACCTACTGAAAAGTTGTCTGTGTAAGTTGTCAGAAACGCCGCAGGGTAGCTTTAGGACATAAAGTTGTGATGGCACAAAGTTATGATGGGACTGCAATGTTTCAAAGGTGCTGACAAACGACTTACAGTATTTTATCATACAGGGATGACTTGGTAGTATAATCCTGTGCAAAGAAGCATTATCTAATATATCTAATGCCAGGAGTTAAAAATGTCTCTGAGAGTCTTACAGGTTGCACTAGGGTAAAGTTTCTGCACTCTACTGCCAATCCACATTGTTCCTTCCTTGAAAATACAGAAGAAAATACAGAAGAAAATACAGTCTTTGTCAGTGCAATGAATCCCCCTAGTTGGTTGGGGCATCCTCCTAGCAAAGCACATCACTCACAGGTGAAAAGAAGCAGCTGGCAGCACCATGTGTCATAGTGGTAGCACATGTCACACCCCCCTCAGGCTGACAGTAGGGTTTGTAGTATTGGAAGAGTGCAAGACTCAGGCAATGTACCATTTCCAACTGGCAGAAAAACTGAGAAAAATCCCCTAAATGAATGGTCTATATGCAATGCAGATCATGCAAAAAGGAGTTAAAATTAGATATTTCTCTAATACCTTGTGTAGTGTTTCTGCAAGCAACAAAAGCATACAGTCCCTGACACACACAGAGATGTGTAGATTCGCCTGAGCCAGCCCAGCGTGAGACACTTTTCATGTGAATGATTTTCTCCTTCTCAGGGTGGTGTTTTTGGATCTTGGGGATTAGCTATGTTAGTTGGTTAGCAGACACTCTGTTGTCCCTGCTCCCTCATGAGAAAGGCCAAGCTTCAGTGACATCCGCCAATAAGACCGCCACTGGCCCCTGTTGCAGTCGACACAAACCACTGCTTTCCCTCTGGCCAAAAGCTTGACCAGTACTGATTTCCTTCCTCACTCTGCAGTCATTTATGGCTCTGCCTCATGTTATCATAACCCCCAGGTGAAGCCATGCTTCCCTGGAACGAAAGTGGGAGGAAGAGGCTGATAAGGGAGTGATGGAGGGAGAAAGACAGAAAAGAAGAGAAAGAAATGAGTGTGGAAAAGAGGAAGTGAGCTTTGAATGTAAAGATTTTAAAATCGCATCATGGATCCTAGATGCCATTCCACCTATCCATTTTCTTCCACTTACTGAATTCAGAGTCATGGGGGAGTTAAGCCTATGTTGCTGTTTTGTTTTTTTTCCTTCTCTGTCATTCATTGTAGTATGGTGTGGCTGCAGCATCAATAAACAAATTAAAGGAATTGCATTTTTTTGTTCAGATGTAAACAAAACTATGTGCTTTCCTATGTAAATAAAAAATATTCAGGAAATGCAATAGTCACGTTGCCATGGAATCAGTTTGAGAAATTGGGTGTTTCTGTGCAGAATGTATGTATGTACTGTAAGTACTCTGCTTTCTGAGCGAGAAAGAGTGTGTCACACTTTGATCATTGCTGCAGCTATAACTATTCTTTTCTGTTTCTCAATCTGTTCCTATGATGACTTCTGTATAGTAGCTAATAATCTTCCTCATTTTCATTTTTGTGCATTCTTCGCTGAGTGCAACAAATGATAGTTATATTTGTAGAAACACTTGAACATGTTTAGAGACCATCCACAGGCGAGGAGTGTTTTTGTAATGGAGAGAGACTTGATGCCCCTGTTGCAAGATCCATTTTGCTTTTATTGCTAAATCCTACCACGTAGCCCATAATAAGAAGACGTCAGGAGACAGTTTGACAAAAACGCACATCTAATAGAAGAATTTCACTTCAAGTATTTTACAAATAAACCTCTTGCTCTTTGCACAGATATGCACACTAAGGTAGCTGACATTTGTCTGGGTATGTTTGAACAATATTAGACTTTTTACAGATCCAGCATGTCAAATGGTAGATTAACTGATACGTGTGTGAACATCTATAAAGAAATTAGATCAGACTAATACAAGAAAAGATCTCAGAGGATGAATTGTGTTTGATGGATTATTAAAGAAAAGAGAAAGGAGTTATCGGTTCTTAATACGTCTCACTAAATTCTCAATCTTGACTTTAACATTTTACAAAATATTGGTCAAATTCAATGACTTTTAATGGCCTTCACCTTCCTGGGAGCTAATGTTGATTAAAAAAACAACAACAAAAGAAAAAGGGAATTACTATACAATGTGAGCCACACTCAATCTTGCATCTGTTCACAGCAGAAGAAACATTATTGAACAAGAAACATCATGTTCATACACTTAAAATATACAGGAAATAGACTGTTGGCTTTATGTTAAGTGAAAGCCTTTCACGACTGAGGTCTTGTTTGACCTAAGTGGATTTATGGGGCTGTCAAATGTCAAGAAACTCCGGCCATTATTTGTTGGATTAGGATAACTACTCTGATTGAAATGTACCATCAAAGGATAATCCTGCAAAGTGTGCAAAGGCAAAAATGTTCCGCAGGGGATATACAACAGACCAAGAAATTTATATTTATAGATGCTGTCAGTGAAATATATCTCAAAGTGAGACATCTTCAAGCTGAAAATCTTTCTAAATGTAAATTTTGACATGACACCCGATTTGATGTATTACATTGAACTTCCCTGTGCAATTTTGGCAGGAAATGTGTGTTCCACAGCTCGCTTTTGAAAGCATGGCCACATGTACCCACGTGGAGGGCTTTTATTTAGACTGCAAACACATTTCATGCTGTGCAAAAGCTTCCGAATTTCTGCGGTGAATGACAATAAAATAAAGTGTTATCGTCTAGTCGGCTGTATACGTAGGAAATGCCATTTCTTGCTATTGATTTGGTTTTAATGTTTTAGTTTCATTTCTATTTACATATATAATTTTAATGAAAATGTGTTGTTTATTTTCATAGTTGGGAGGACAAACAAAGATATGACCATATTCTACAACATATTCCCCACCCAAACCATCACTGGTATCAGCATTCATAACCTCTGTATCATATCAGCCAAGGGCTTCTGTTTCGATTAAACTTTGCTCGCTGCAGGACGACATTTACGTGAGAGGACAGCTGATATTTTCACACTGTAATTAGAGGCATAGGTCAATGAAAGACAGAGGCAGCTGCTTCACACCCAGCTCTTACTACCCAGCAAATCAGTGCTGACCCAGCAAGCAGAGCCGTAGAGCATCTTGACCCAGGGCTGCATACATTCACTGGAAGATGCAAAATAAAACTATACAATATGATTTAAAAATGTAAGTCTCGAAATGTTAAGAATAGGAGTTACTTCCTCTTTCTTTTGCAAAAAGGGAACTGCTATTGTTTATGCCGGTTGAGCGCATCTTTTGACTAATGTCTTCCTTTGAATTTGAAACATTTTACACATATTTGATTACATTTCTTGACGTGGAGGTTTTATAGCTTGCAAAATATTGTGACAGCCAAGAAGTAAAACTGCACTTTGCACTTTTGCTAGAATCGCCATATCAGATTGGCTCAAACAAAGGGCCTGCTGATGTTTGTTACTGATTGGTTTGCTAATGTCATTAAAGCCTCTCCACTTCGTTGACTGCTTTTATTGATCTTGAAGTCAAAGTGTCACATTACTGGAAAAGAAATGCAAAAAAGGTTTATTTGTTGGAAGCCAATCAGAGCTGTCTTTTCAAGAATTACAGAGCTGTTTTTTTCTCTCATTAACCTCAATTCCAAACCTTTATTTGTATATTATTGTTAAGGTCTGCCACTTGCTTAAGAAATAGCAAGATTTTTAATTTAAACTGCCTAATTCCTTTGCAGTTTGATTCAGCAGCTACAGTTCACCGCTATTTTAATTGGGCTACCTTTGCATTACTGTCTCAAATTGTTTGCTTAGTTAGGGTTTTGCATTTCACAACATTTAAAAAGAAATATTTTTTTTCTAATCAATCCTGTTGTTTTCTATCTTCCTGATGTAAATGTGACTCAGCACATGTGCCTACTTACCTCCTACACCAGTTGTACTGGACTGAATAAAAGGCAAGTGACGTTTGAGAAGGTGATTACAACCTGTGTTTCTCCCTCTGTTTCTCTCTCGCTCTCGCTCCCTCTGTGTGCGAGCTCAGCTGGGTGTAGCTGTGCTGTTACCCGCGACAGCGTAGACTTTTCATCAGATTCAGGAAATGTGGGGAGAAGCCATGTTGGGCTCAAGAGGGATAACCAGACGCTCAAACTGACTTCAAACACCGACACACTGCCAAACTAGGCGGTAGCCACTTTGTAACCACCTCCAAAAAAATGTGTAAGTGAGCGATAATGAATAAACTGTCAGAGCAAACACATGTGAACACGCCAGTAAGCATGCTGATAATGTCATGCTAAATTAAACACTCACGCACGCAGAAATATTAAGACGTATTAGATGATCGTAGGCGTGTTTTAGGAACCGCAGCTGTTTATTGATGAAGATATTTATCTTACTAGCCAGTCATTAGTTGCTGCGTATGACCATCCTGTCCTTAGAATGATTATCTATCATAATTTTCTTTTAAAAAGACAGAGATATTCTCATGATTGTCAATAATTTTCTCGTAGCAGTCTGCACATTATAGGTGACTAATCAGGGAATTCCAATACAAATAATCTGTGACTGTGGAGGTTTTTTGTTTGTTTTCTTTGCTTTCAGCGGTACATTTCACTGCAACGTGTCACTTTAAATAGTGTTAAAAGCAAAACGTTGACAGGGAGAAACTGGTGAATATGCAAAGTAAACATCTGCTTGGTGATTTTATGAATACCCTCTAGGCGAGTGTAGACGATATATGACTGTTGTGTTAATAAGTGTAGATTTCAGTTTACGAGTAACATAAACAGAAATATAAGATAGCACTGGCATAATAATATAAGTCACTGATAGTCACTGGATGTTTTTCCAGGGATAATGATGAAAGAAGTTCAAAATTATCAGGATAGCCCTGCCTTTCACCTTGTGCATAATTGCATAATTGTAAGACAGTTACAAAAATCAGCACACGTGCAGCCCATAAATGCATACAACCAATGGACCGCACAAATGTCAGACATATCTTCAATAAACACAAGCCATGATGCAAATGCCTACATTGCATGACCTGGCTGTGGCTGCCATTTGAAGAAAGTCCTGAGGAGTAGCAGGAATAAATCATTTGTTAGAAAAAAAAAGAGGAAAAAAAGCACTTTTCTAATTAGTATGCCTTTGGCTTTATGAACAGCAGTGGCCAGGAATATATTAATATGCAGAGATCTCTGACTGAAACCTGACCTTTTAAAATCCAATCAGTCAATTAAACTGATAATATATGACAAAACATATAATCAAGTAATAAAAACGAGATTAAGAGCCATAATAAAATAATCAAGTGAACTGAAGAAATGCTTATTACACGTTTATTACATTTTAAAGATGTCAACACTTTCAGCCGCTCTTACATCCCGCAGCAGTCTAATTCAGTATCTCTAGGCACAAATGTTAAACACTGCCTCGCCAAGGCTTTTGTGCTGCTCTTTGGACGAACTAACAGACCTGTGCCAGTAGACCTGAACCAGTTTGGCTCGAGGGGGCAAACTAGTTTAGGCACAAGGCCATAAAGTTATTTAAAGGCAAGTAAAATTATTTTAAAATCAATAAAGACTGACAGGCAACCAATGCAGAGGCTTAAAAATATGATGTGTTCTCTCCTTCTGGTCATGATAAGAACTCAGACTGCAGAGCCTGGATCAGCTGTAGTTGCTCTGCTAGTCTATCTGAATATTTTAAGTAGAATAGACAGCAAAGTCAAAGTAAATAGTCAAGCATGTTTGATTGTGCATCGCTTTCTCTGCCACTCAAGTAATGGGTCACACTTTAGCAATATTTGTGAGGTGATAGCAGAAGATAAATGAGCCTTACAGGATATTTAAGGATATTTGAAAGGAAATCAGTTGTTTCGTGGGGACTCACAGCCAGATAAAGCTGTGTGTTATCTAAATACCTTATGAAAGAAATGCCATGTCTTCGGAAAACATCTTCAAGGTGAAATACTAAAGTGGTCCCCTATGTCAATACTCGAGGAACCCCACAAAAAAATTTGGGAGAAGTTACCATTAATCGCAAGAAACAATTATCTGTCAAAAACACAGGATCAAATAAAAAGAAAGCATTCTTGTTAACCCAGTGATTTCATCAACTGTATAAAAACCTGTGCAAAAAGATTTATTGAACTGGTCTGTATCTGATTGGAGTCAACGGTTTGAGGTCAATTTTCTTTTAACCTGCGCAAGTGCATTCCTAAAAGCTGGCTAATAATTCTGCAGTATCAACTGTATAAAAAGGTGGTTGGGATTAGGTGAAGGGGCATGAAAAGCAGTTCAATATTTACTACTACTTTCCTGAACGTCTCAGCACCAAAAAGAAAAATAAAATGTCCAACTTGACCACACGCGGTACTCTGGGAGAATTTTTAGCAGCTGTTTTGTGCGGCCGACAGTTCAAGTAAATACAGTTTGACATGCACTGTGTCTTATGTGAGTGAGCGAGAGAGCATGCATGCAGGGTTTTTGAATATGTTTGTTTGTTAAATGCTCTCTGCCTGTCAGCATTCCTGCTCCCGTTTCCGTTTCCAAGTAACTGCTAGATGCGATTAATCTAAGCTGTATTCAGCAACAGGAAATCTATAGAGAATAGATAGCCTTCTAACCAGTCCTTTGTATAATTGGCAGGTTAAAGCTCATCTTGCCACAAAGGGCCTAAATGTAAATGTGAAGCTTGCATACATAAAATGTGAAGCACCAATTGAACAAAATCTCTTAATTTAATCACAGTGTGAAACATATACATTTCTCAGCAGGAGAAAAGCATTCATTTCCCTATGGTTAGAGATTTTACCCTTATGGTTCTATTCACAAAGGAACAGACCAACCCAATTCACTTTCTCATATGTAGGAAACACAAGGGCGATAAGAAGAATGACAATATTATTTTGGGAAACTAATTTATCAGTACAGAGGCACCAGAGATTTGAGGTGTAATGATCTGATTCACTGGCCATCTTCAGAAAGGTCAAGACGAAGATAAATGTCATCACCGGTAAATCCTGGGGAGTTGCCAAGACTTCAGAAATGAACACAAGACAGGTATTGACCTGTGGTATGCTAAGGCCGCCCACTGCTGCTTTAAAACCATTGGCCACTGACAGATGATAATTAAGACATCCAAAAGGTTAACTTTTATCTCTCTGGCTGAGTTAAGTGCACAACTCGTGATGAAAATAATACCACACTGGTCTTGAAGTAAATCAGAAAGGATAGCTTACATAAAATAACAGCTCAAAGTGCTAGCTACAGGTACCTATAAAATAGTACATCCCATGATTTCCCTATGGACTGCATCAGCATCAACCTTAAAGCACTCTTTGTATGCTAAAGCACTGCATTAGAAGCACAGTGATTGATCTCAGCCCCCCGCCCACACTGACAGAGGGTGATGCAGTACCTAAAGTCTTGACTTTGTGCCAAGCAGAAGAAGATGGCTCAGAAGAAACTGGTCAAACAAAGGGACTGTAAGTAGGAGAAGAAGAAGAGGAATGAAGAAATATACGGGAATCATTTTGGTAGAATTAAATTTTGACCAGCTGACTTGTGCATTTAACTAATTTTAGTGTCTTTGTGCTCGTGAACACTGCTGACACATAATCCCCTTTTCCTCCACTTAATTGTATTAGTAATGTGGTGAAAAATATTACTGCGCTAAAACAAGGATTTCACTGATGGATCGTTCTTCGACTGGAATGGCCAATAACATTTATGTTAGAGTGCCTATTTCATGATTCATGGTTTGTATCTGTGTCAGCTTTATTTGTCTCGGGATGGTATTTTATTCAGACAAAAGGGCACTCGAGGAATGCAAAGCAATAGTCACGAGCAATACAATATAAGAAATATGCACACAACAAACCAATATGCAGTAAAAAAAGAGAGATCTTCATGGCTTATGATGGTAAGAACATGTGCAGGATCAAAGCCTTAAAGCAGATATAGTCCCTTAAACACTCAAATATAGATGTTACTCTTGAACAGCAAGTAGATAAGACAATGGATAAAAAAAAAAACAGCCTGACCGTTCTATCATCACTGTTATGAACATATTATGGCCACCATCATCATCATCTTCCACTCTCTGACATGGGGGACATTATGGAAAACAAGCTACAGCCTCCTCAGTGTTTGTGTGCGGCTAAAGCAGAGGAAGAAAATGTTCTTGGTTCTATCACTCTGCATGGGAGCGTTTCCTTAATCCAATTTTTGTGCACTCTCCTCCAGAGATTTCGATCAACTGCTCGCAAGATCTCTGCTGGATAAATAATTCATATG
This sequence comes from Benitochromis conjunctus, assembly GCA_015052645.1. Lineage (NCBI taxonomy): Eukaryota > Metazoa > Chordata > Actinopteri > Cichliformes > Cichlidae > Benitochromis > Benitochromis conjunctus. Next base: position 10,216 of record VOQK01026567.1, read on the forward strand.
GTCCTTTTGGCTTTTTCATTAAAACAGCAAACATCATCACTTAACTACAGTATTTGATACGCGACCTGAACATGACACGCGTATCTATACTTTCATCATTGTGTACCTTTAACCTTTACCACCTTTAAGCCGATCAAAAGTTTTTTTCAGCCCGGAATGACTCACACCTGTTTGAGTTTTACTGACATTAAAACTGGAAAAAACAAACAAAACAAAAAAAAACGCACAAAATCACTGAAGGAACGGTTTGACATTTGGAGAAATGTGTCTATTCGTCTTTGTCTGCTCAGTGTGTATACAAAACATGTGGCGCAAATATACCTTTTTCTCCAAATGTCAAACAACTCCTTCACTGATCAAGTGTCCCCTTACGCTGTGACAGTCAAACTGTGCATAAACTAGCTTGCACAACACCTGGACTGCTGGAAGTCGCTTACTGCCTCCAGCAGTCTGTGTTTGAACGAACATCAACAGTGGATGATTTTTTATGAGAGCACACTGTTGCCAAGCACAGTGAAAATGAACACGAGCTGTGATTGTTCAGTCTTCTATAGTATACTGTATCATAGTGGAAGACAGTTGATGCTGTAACCAGGACACCTCATGATGTTATCTTGACTAGTTTTACTTTAAGTTATTTACTGGCCGATGCAACAGGAAGCAAGCTTCTTTTGGAGTAACTAATGTAACTACCGTAACTAACGTCACTGCAAGACAGCAAGCTTAACACATATTTTCCATTAGTGTTCACCACTCACAGCAATTATCCCAGCCTCTGTTACTGGCTAACTTGACAGACTAAACATAAACATAAAATACTACTGTGTAGTGTGATTTTAATGTTGCACTAACATGCCGTTATCAACAATTATTCTACCTATATTATTGTCTCTCCATCTATCAATCTCTCTCTCATGTGTGTGCACATATATGTCTGTGTTTGAATGTCTACATTATTGCAAACAGCAAGTACTTGTTGACAGTTTAATTTTAATAAATCCAGTCATCTAAATGATTAGGGGGGTCTCATGCGGCAAAGTGATCAATATAGAGAGAGAAAAAGTAATGTGCTCTTCAGATCCTCTTTGCGTTTAGCTATGTAAGACTATGTGGACTTTGTGAATAGGGAAGAACTGAAGGAGAAAAATGTGAAGAGCACTGCAGCACTTTTAATTTCAAAACAGTCTGCCTTAATGTTTTGTCAAGGGAGAGCCAATTGGTGATTCACAGTCACGAGCTTCAAATTGATTAGTCTCATAGTGAGGAATACAACAAACAGTCTCCAAAGCACTCACACCCAAACACACATCTGGTAAATCAGATGGGTATCACTGATCAATTTCACAAAAGTAAGTGAATCTTTACCATGTACGCTAATCCCTAAAATACACAATCCCTTCTTATTGTTTCTCTGTTAAGATCTGTAGATATCAAATTTTATACATACGCATAGGCTGCTATTTTTTTTTTTTTATAATTCCTGAGTAGTTAGTAAAGAAAATCACAAACTATAATTACTGCATTAGGCTCAGATTTAAAACCAAAATTTAAAAAGTAACAAACTGAACAAAGTTGTTCCATTTTCATTGGCATTGTCGTTTTATAAAACAATAAAGTTGTTTTTCAAATAGCAAAACTAAACACCAACAGACCAACAGACCAACCAACGTCAATAGAAAAAATTTTTTAGTTTATTCCAGATTTGTACTTTATCATTTTTTTGGTATAGTAGCTACCTTGCTTACACAGTGGCATGTCAATGTTTGTAGTATTTTCTGAATGAAGCTTATGCAAAAGTTCACTAAGGAATATCTATAATCACTCATCTGTCTCCATTTTGCATGGTTTTATGTTGTGCTCTTCGTCATTCTCCCATTCAAACTCTCTTTCGTAGAGCCCACCTCCTCCACATCTCCAGCTCAGACACCTCAGCTAGAGCTCCGTTCAAGCCTCAGCCTTCATCTTCACCACCACCAGCGTCTAGTCCGGGGGGTCTGGTCCTAAATCACATCATTGCTGGGATTTCGTTCCACCATGATGGGTCTAATTGCCAAATACATTAATTTATCTACCTCAATAAATCCTCTTCAATTGTTCCAAGGGATCTCTCCTTATCAAAACACTAGCTGGGCTAGCTATAGGATCCACAGTACAGTTAGGTCTATAAGTAAGTATCTCAGAACAGTGATGCATTTCTCTTATTTTACCACCACAGTGGATTTTTAATTAAACAATCAAGATGTGACTCAAGTGCAAACTTTCAGCTTTAGTTCAAGAATTTAAAAAAGCATTGGATAAACTGTTTTGGAATTGCAAAACAGTTACAGATGTATTTTTTATACTGTATATAAAGATGTTTTTACTTGAAAATACAAATGCTGTGTTTAGTGCTGAGTTGCTCTACTCTGAGTTAAGTGTAACTAGTTGTGATTTTTGTTGTAAACCCTTCGTTTTTAGTCCATTCCTTCCTTTTAAGAATGTTCCTAAATATTGATTTGGCCACTCTTAACCCGTTTCCTATCTCTTTGACAGGTTTAAAACTAGTTCAGCAATTGGAATCAACTCCAGATCTTTTACCTGATTAATTTATCATGAAATAATTATTGAACAGGCCTCACCTGACACAAATCTGCTTGTTAATTAACTGTCCAATTACATTTGAGCCTCTCAAGGTTTGGGGACTATGTATAAAAATTGCTAGGATTTTGAATAATTAATGCATTACTTTTGTTAAACCCGTTGAATCAAAGCTGAAAGTCTACACTTCAGTCATATTTTGATTGATATAAAATCCACTGTGGTAGCATACAAACCAAGTTTCCAAGATTGTGTCAGTGTGTCATCGTCCACAAACTTGTGGACCCCACATTTCCAGCACTGAGAAGATGCACACATGAAACGGCATCTGTGATTTCGCTCATTATTCACTACACAGACAGTATGGGTGAAGACTTGATTCGAAATCACAGTCTTTACTGTATATGTTACAGTTACAACATGCAACCACAAGCTGAATCCTGAACTTCATTGTTATCTTGTGCCAGGAAAGAATTCCTCTTACATGACCAGTTTAACAAAAACTATTTACTTAAAATCCCCAACAGTGGATTATCCATCCACACTGTGGTCTAGCTAACAAACACTATGTACAGAGTAGTAGATTTACAACATACACGATGCGTGCGTACATCATTTTTGGCCAGCATTTTTTTTTCCAGCATCATAAATGGATACATCTTGGACACACGTGTTTGAGAACGACAACCATCTGGTGCGCTCACATGCTTGCTGAAGCATTATAGTTTTATTATTATTTTTCTTTTTATGCTTTGACACCACAGAGAAGGTAAAACTGCCTTTTCTGGTGCCAGTTTTATTTTAGGAAGTCTAGTTGCATGGAAACAAAATGAAAAACTAAATGTTGTATGGTTCTTACAGTAATTCTCATACTTTTATTTTCATCTTAGGTACTATGTTCACTCTAACTTGAAGGTGTGGAAAATAAAAAGCAAGGGAAACACTTGTTGTTGGATCAATTTTGTAAGATAACATGTCACCACCAGAGTTACTTCAGGGTTCAGTCTACTTTAGGTAGCTTTACTGTATAAACCCCACAGTCAGTGTTTTAAATGTAAGATAATATTATAGCATACTCAAGAGTTTCTTATTAAAAGTAAGCCAGTAGAATATGGTGCTAATTAGATGTAAATGTAGTCTGTAATTGGTAACAAAATACATTTAAACGTGACTCTTCTAGCATCGATGGCATACACTTGGTTTTCAGCTGCTTCTTTTTCCTCTAACCTGAATAATAACAACATGCTTCTAGCTACGCTGTCAGATGAGAAGATTCACGCATACGGTGAACATATTATTTATGCATGGCTAAGGAGGTTATATGTACATGACTAATGTATAAACGTGTATTTATGTGTGTATGAAGGAGAAAAAAACCTATGCATGATTAAATGAAATCCACAAGCAGAGAGTGTACCCAACGTGGCCACAACTCTCAATCCTACATTAACAGTTACAGCCACAGAATTAGCAAACTGAGTCAGACCACCTCAAGCCTACAACTACCAACACATTTTCAGATCCAGTTTATGCTCAGAAATTTCCATTAGGTAACTTTTCAGACAACACGGTGCCAAAAACACCCGCTGTCTAACCAGCAATGTTGTTTTTTTAAATCGTCTCTGGAAAGAACTGAGTGAAGGAGAGAAAGACGAGTGGTGCACAGGGCTACAAGTGTTTTTGAAGGTCTATAGAAAAGATGTTGGAAAAGTGGTCAGGCTAATCACAGGAGAGCAGAGGCGATAAGCTAGCTAATGGCTTTGACACTCATGGCAACATAGTTGTTCCCCTGCTACTAGCTCTAATCTCTTCAGTGCCTCTAACCCACTGGCCTCCGGAGCATAGAGTTCTTCTAAAATGACTACTTAAATGCTAGCAGATTGACAGTTTACAATATTTCGGGGCATATTCATAACAGATCTTATCTTACCGCTAGAAAACTAAATGACACTAAAAGTTCCCAAGTAAACGATATAAGTTGAGAGGTTTTTTGTAAAACTCCCGAGAGACACTTTTAGTAAAGAACTGAGAGCCAAAGAGATGGGGCACGGATGAATGATTGATTTTTTTGACAAGCTCGACTGTGTTCATGACTTAGACTATATCATAAATTCATTCATTCACAGGAGCACATGCATCAACTGAGATTTCCTACAAAATATAATTACTGTCCAAAAACCCATCTTTATTTAATTAATTGTAATGTAGCTATACACTTAGCCTAAATTCAATCAAAATGGGCTTCGAGGAGCTCATTTTGGTGGAATAATTATGACAGAGTCATCAGTGCTTACTTGCAAGAGTCTCAATTGTAGAGAGTTGCACATGCTGTCACCTCTAGAGTTATTGGATTATTTCAATTTGAAAAAGAGTTATGGCATATGGCTCCTAAGGCTAAGAGCCATACCCTTCCTTATTTTTATGGGCTTCTCTTTACTCTGCTGAAGTCATCAGAAGATATATTAAAAAACATAAAAATCAGAATACTCTTAAGCCGTTTTCACACATCCACTGCCACCCTGAGCTTTTCTTGACATTACCCAGCGTAACTGCACTTAAAATGCAAATGTCTGACTCAGTCAACCCGACATTCAGTGATCTTTACCCTGCCAGTTAAGCTAGTACAAAGTCTGTGTGATGTGAATTGTGAATTAACTGCAAGCACGTAAGAGCTGTGAGCTACCTGAACCACACATAGTATTTTTATATCTACTTTGTGTTTCTGTGAGAAAGGGCACCTTCGGAAAATGTCCTAAACTGATTCTCCAGGCCAGTGTGTAGAAACAACTTCAGAGCACTGCTGACTTTACTTCAGACCTAAAAAAAATCCACAGCCAAGAGTTCTAGAAATGGACTAACTTAGAAATGACTGAAACGTTTATCTCATATTGAAATGGGGTTAACACTTGTGAGGTGGGGTGGATTTTTATGAAAGGAGGAGAAAAATGGTTGAGCCTTTATCAATTTCTGTGCTTCTGGTTTCCATGTAAGTAGTGTCAACCATTAAAAAACTGGCAAAACAAAAAGCAAACAGCAATAAAACCAGAAAAACCAAATGGATGGAGGAGTAACATCGAGGTCACTGTTTTACATCTGCAGTTTTCTGCATTTTTGTTGAATAGTTGATTTTTGTTATGACTTTCATTTCTGTCTTTGCAGTGTTGGGTAGGAGATCTGAAGCCATCTCTAATGAGATCAGCACCCCTGTGCCATCTGATCTGTAACATTTCATTAACTCTGTCTTCTATTTAGTGAATATTTTTCTTATTTCTGTGCATTTTTATTATTTTGTTCACTATTTGCAATCATATTTCTTAGAAGTCTCCCTTGCTGTTCTTCACATTCTGCCAACTGTTTCTCCCTAGACCTGAGGGGAAATATTTCAAAAACATCATTTCTAGGGTTTTTTTTCTCAGGTTTTATCACATTTCTTTACACTTGGAAGCTTTATGAATTTGCCCTCAGATGCTTTATGTTTATGAACATGACCCCTGGAATCCAGGAACGTGTTTTTATTGTCCAGCAGCACCCCATTGTTGCCAGAATTATGACTCTGTGGGGGCTCGAAGGAAGTGCAAACACTACTAAATGGGACACTGACACTTTCTCTCTACAGTACATTTATTATGAAATGTGAGAATTATAATATTAACTAGATCACAAGTAGAAGTCTTTGTCATTTTAGCATGACAGTGCTTAAAAGCAAATTAACACAAAAAAGAAAAGCTACTGGTAGAGGCATAAAGCAGAAGAGTATTAAAAACAGCATGATGTGGTAATTGAGAGGAAAATAGTGAAAAGGTATTGTGATATAACAAAATCATTTATGGACAGGTAATCT
>VOQK01026571.1:20232-37010 GCA_015052645.1 Benitochromis conjunctus
TCAAAGGGATATGAACAAATACTTAATTACTCACTTTTAAGCAATTACAGATTGCTGTAATTGCTTAAAGTTGTATATATATATATATATAAAGTTGCTGTATATATATATATATATATATATATCATTATAGCTATATATTGAGTGGGACAATCCAGCTGTGCATAAATACTTGAAAATCTGCAGCATGAAAAGCTGGAATGTACTTAAAGATTAGACGAGCCTCCAGGCTCAGAGCCAGCTAAAAACAAACAGAAACACAATAGAAAAGGTTTTGCTCTTTCGTCAGCTTTTCCCCTGGGTACATTTCAGGATCTGAGTGATTCAGTGACTCACAGGCTGACATCCTGTCTTGCAGAGTCTACGGGCAGTACTAATGGATCTTACATCACGTGGACTCCTATGCTGGGAGAAATAAACTACAACGAAGAGAAGAATGCCATTGTTATTCCCACAGCTGGTATCTACTTTATCTACCTGAGGTTTACTTTACACTGTGATGATGACGCTGGAAGCGTAGAATTCCAGAAACTCCATATACAGTTGCACCGCTGGAGTGAAGCATATGGCAAAGTCACTACAGAACTGGAAGCCTGGCAGAGTGTCAAGTGTCTGGCAAAAGACTACCAGACCTTGTTTGTGGGGGAGCTTTTTGACCGGTTAGAGGGAGAATTTGTGAGCGTGAAAGTCATAAATGGCTACAACCTGATCAAGACGTCCGTTTTTGGCGCTTTTCTCCAATAACTGTTGTACGTGATCATGGTCTCAGTCTTAAAGCATTTATTTTTTTAAGTTAATACAATTCGGTGTTGTATAAGGTTAGGGTTGCGTTTGGTCTGGTTTTAGCCACATGCTAAATAGGCTAATTTCCAGAAACTAGAAGAATTTGCCTTTAAGAATATATGTCATATATTCAATGAGGCCTCATGATTTGAAGGGCATGTGAATTGCATCTTAACCCTAACCCTAGATGGGTCACTGGTAACCTGGTGGATGTTAAGATTAAACTTTAAACAGCTGTATGCTCTGTATTTTTAATCCTGGATCTTAAAGGGCCCTTATGCAAGCCCCTCAGTTCATCCTGAACAATCCAGTTAAGGGTTTTAGTGCTTCTTTGTATTTCAAGAGGCAGGTGCTCCACATAAGGGTGATTTCATTTCATCAGCTTTAAAGACTGAGCATACAAAGTGTGTGTGTGGTTCTTGTTTTAAATTTGCACTGAAAAATGGTTTAAAATATTTAAAGAGAATTAATTTCTATTCCATTAAATAGATGCAGACATATACCTATATTTTTTAGATATTTAATGAAACTATATCCTCTGCTGTTAAAATTGAGGAAGTTTATTTATGTGCAGATTACCCATTCATTTATCAATCTTACACGTTTATCCTAAGGCCCAGATCATTATCCCAGCTAATCTCATGTACTTTAGAGCTATCTTAGCTTAAGATGCTACTGTTGTTTAGTTCTTTTTTAGCCTAGCATCAGTCTTTCAAATAACCCTCTCACATTTTTCACACTAATAACTTGCATAAGTCTTTGTATGTGTGTGTGTGTTTAAAGCCTATCAGAAATATGTTTAGAGAAACACCAGATATGAACAGACAGGTTTTCATGTATTGCTTGTACTCAGGGACACTTTGGTAAAAGATGAAACTGTTCTAATAAAAGCACAAAACTTACTGACGCTTGTCTCTTGCTTCTTATTTTGTTCATATTGTATTGCTAGTCTCATGGTGGTGATTTTCACAGTGCATTCATTTGGATTAAAGAACTTTAACCAGATATTTTTTTGATTAAACCTTTAAAATGAAACTTTTTTCCACATGACTGTGTGTGCTTTCTACAAGTATAACAGATCAGAGGAAGAAATATATTAAATCTGATGCTAAATATCTGGATGCTTCTGGCAGGCTACACTACAAAAGTTTTTCTTATAATAACTATTATTAGTAGACTGCCTGTATTAATCCTTTTGTCAGATTTGTGAATTTATTCACTGATTTTCATCTGCTTATGTAATAGTAAACTTGATGAAACTTGGAAGTGGGATGAGGGAAAAGGGAAATGGAGAAAGCAGGAGAAACAACAACAACTTAGTCACCTCAGTTTAAGAGCTAAAAATACATACTGAGTCAATAAATATAATGAACTGATGTGTGGGAGCTGATGACATGAAATGTCTTTCATGGCAAGCCTTTGAAACCTGAGATAATGCCATGATTCACTCATATAAACATGAGGCAAAACTTCAAGCTGAGGAAATTCCTCTGTGTGAGTGATTCGTTTAGCCACACCCTCTTGCATCACAACCTTTTCTACAGTAGCCTGGAGAGTTTTGAGCTTTACATTGAATAACTGACGGCAATGATGCAGCTCTAGTTCTTATTAGTAACTTTCCAGTCTGACCTGAGAAACAACAAAATAAAAGCTTTAAAAGGCAACGCTACCTTTACCTGGTCTTTTATAGAAACGCACCTCCAACAACATGAACAGATACAGCTAGATATTTTTTTAGAGGCTGATATACTAACGTTACAATTCAATCGTAAAAGCAGGGTAAATGTTGCAAAATGTTTTGTATTATTGTAGTCTTTACCAAACAATATAAAGCGCCTTGAGGCAACTGTTGTTGTGATTTGGCACTACATAAATTACATTGAAATTGAATTGAAATGTTGACTTTCAGCTTTAATTAGAGGGATTATCATTGTTATTTCTTCATAAAAAATCAACCAGATAAAAGGTTGGAATTCATTCCAAGTATTTTCCTAAAGGAAAGTGGAAAAGGCCATCCTCACGCTGTAAGAAAAAGGCAGAGACCATCAGATGTTTGTACATTCTGGGAAAGAAAATGGTAACATTAAAATGCATGTATGACACACAGGATCCTTTCAGTTCAATTCAAATTAATATGTGAAGCACCACTTCAAGGAGCTTTATACTGACAGTAATACAGAGAAAAGTCCAACAAGCAGCAACAATGGGAAAGAAAAACTCCCTTTAAGAGGAAGAAAACAGGCAGAACCAGGCTCAGGGAGTGGCCGTTATTGGCCGTGACAAGTTGGGTTTCCATGATAAAACCCACATTCAGTATTCTCACAGCACTTCACTCCTAGGAGGCAGAGCCTTCAGTTTTCAGGCCCCTCTTCTGTGGAACCAGCTCCTAGTTTGGATTCGGGAGACAGACACTATCTCTACTTTTAAGATTAGGCTTCAAACTTTCCTTTTTGATGAAGCATATAGTTAGGGCTGGATCAAGTGACCATGAATCCTCCCTTAGTTAGATCGCAATAGGTCAAGACCGCTCTGGGCTTCCCATGACCGCTCTGAGTGATTGTTCTTCACTTATCTTTTTTCACTCACTACATGTTTATACAGTAGTATGCATTTAATCATCAGGTATTATTTTAGGGTCTTTACCTTACAATATTAGTTGCCTCAAGTTGCATTATATTATGATTTGGTGCTAAATAAATAAATCTGTACTGAACTGAATTCAAAAACTGTGAAGTAATTTAAAATTGTGTTTTAAAAAAGTGCTCTAGCCCGAGTCATGTCCTGTTCCAACAGCTCAAGTATCTGTGGCATTTTTGCAGCTTCCTGTTTTTGCATTTCACTGAAAGTAGAGTTTGGCAATGTGTCCAAATCTCAGTCATGCTCAGTCCATGCTTTATCAGAGGAAACATATAACCACAACCTGCTGTCCGAGACACCACATGTATTATTATTATTAGTGTCTGGATGGAGACAAGACCCAGTACAGCAGATTTTGTGTTTGTGTCAGGATGATTTGCAGAAATGCTTTCCCCTTTTTTTGGTTTAGTGAGTTGTTGGTGTGACGGTACTGTCTGGAAGATCAGGGGTTTTTTGGTCCATATGCGAGGTAATATGGCATAGATCCACATATGTGTACCAAATTTTCCACATAACTTACCTATTTTGTGCTCACAAGTGTTAATTAGGAGGTTCACAAGAAAAGCATTGTTACCAGCATCTGGTCAGAGTGCAAAGAACACAGCCAGTGTTTCAGGTTTATTTAATTTTTAAATCAAAAGTACTTTAAATGAATAAGGCAAAGACACCCATGGACTGTGAAACTCTCAAATAGGACAAAATAAGGTTAGACTTTAAATCATTAATTTTCCATAATCAGTAACGCCAGCTTACAGCAGCTATCGGCACCAAAAACAGCAGCGCTTACCGAAAGAAAATTTTATCGGCCAGACATGAGCTCCACTGACTCTTTGAACCATATCAGACTACTTTCACCAGGTTTTACAGCCTCTTCCAGATTAAATAAAGATGGATGTTTTTCATCCACCATTGACAGCTGAGGTAAACAGTGGATTGACAGCCAACACAACAGGAAACAACTCAAGGGTGGCTAGAGTTCTTGAGCTGACTGCTAATTAATGTTTAATTAACAGTTAATACTCAGTTTTCATTTCCAGATTTACTGCTTAAGTGTTGATATTATTTAAACATTTTAAAATATAGTGTGTACAAAAACATAAACCCATTGGCTGTGGCCCTATGGTTTACAGTCTAAATGTAATGTTGACTGCAATATTGACTCCATTGATTCACTGCACTCTAAAAAAAAAACTACAGAAATCTGGCAGTGAAAACTTTACACACTCTACTTTGAAATTAGCTCTGGAGGTCAAAAAAGTGGACAACTTAAGTGTTTCCTATTCCAGAAATGAAAAGAGTGAAGAGAAGAAATGAAAATAGGTGAGGTCAGTTAAGGAACACAAGAACACAGGAGCCAATGAGTGATGGGGAAAGCCAGAGCAGGAAGTGAGGTAAGGGAAATGGTAAACAAATGCTACAGTGGATGTTAAACTATTTAAATGTCTGTAAAAAATTAACTTCATACTGAATTGTAAAACGCATCAGCTGATGCGACCGATGATCAGAAAAGGAGGGTAAGTAAAAAGGTAAAAGAAGTTTGTAGATGTCAAGTCAAAACTTATATGTGTCTAGAAATAACACACAAAAGCCCACATATTTACATAAATATACTGACAGCTGCAAACTCTTATGTATTTATTCGTTTTTTTAAATACTCTCAGCTACAAGGTGGCTTCATAGTGTAGGGATCTACACATTCACTGGGCTAGTTTGGGTACAGCCAGTGACACAAATTCCTTCAGGTCTACAACAGGAAGGGCATTTGGCGTAAAACTGCCAAATCAAATATGTGGAACTACCTGCTTTGGTGACCTCTCATGACTAGGGAGCAGCTAAAAGTGCAGTTCTGTGATTTCAGGCTCTCATATCAGCAAATGCAACTGCTCAAATGCACCTTTGTAAGTCCTGAATGCATGACTTTGCCTGCACATCTGTGTTGTGAAACACGCGCAGCAATCGGAAGGGTAGTGTTGTGTAATGTTGATATAATTGGGTGGAGACAGCACTGTGCATTTGTGCAGATTCGAGGCTAGAGTGCAAAGAAAACACTTTATGTATGAAACGGTTGTTCAGTAGATGGGGTCAGCTGTGAATCAGCTCAGTCATTAATGACTGAACAAACACAGACAAGTGAAATCACTAATTTTTCATTGGGTCCAGGAGCAAACAAGAGTGAGGGAAGTTTCAGTTTTGGTGTCTAATGAATAACAGTAAAACTCTGAGCTCTGATCTACACATCCTTTAACTGCATCCCCGCCACAGCTAAAATTTCTATTTGTACTTACCCTGACACAAATTAGTATTCCCATTCAGCCAGTCAGAATGCCGAATAAACACAGATCTAAACCAAAAACAACCGGAAAGAATGGTTTCGCAACCAAAGCTAGCGTCGAACCTGAAGCACAGAACATGGGAGAAGCTAATGCTAGCAATCAACTGACCGAGGCTAATGTTCTGGCTGCAATTCAGTCGCTGAAATCTTACTTTACTACTGAACTGCGAGAAGCTGTAACTTCGAATCAAGAAATAAAGGGCATAATTGGAGTGTTTTCAGAGAGGCTCACCTCAGTCGAATCCTGTCTTAGTAAAGTTGATAAGGATGGTTCCTCACTAACAAGTAAAGAGGTCCCCCTTCACAAGAAAATTCAGCAACTCTTACTGAAAATGGACGACCTTGAAATCAGAATCCCACTGAGACTCATTGTATTACCCAAGAGAGTTGAACAAAGGGAAATCAGTTCAGAGTTTTTACAGACTTGGTTGCTCAATGTTCTGGGACGTGATGTATTTCCCCACCTCTCATCATTGGCCCTGTAGCCTATGTGCATAGGCTGCAGGGCCAAAATATTCCAAACGGTGATCATCATGAATTTCTTGTACTATCAAGACAAGGTAAAGGTGTTGAGAGCAGCCCGTCTGAAAGGTAAAGTATTGCGCAACCTACACCATGTGATGTTTTTCCCTGACCTGTCGAGGGAGGTTCAGAAACAGCGGAAGCAATATAACCAGGTAAAGCAGCAGCTCCATGAACCAAATATAAAATTTGGACTGATCTTCCCAGGAAAGATGAGGATTTTCCATCAACCGGCTTCTCTTCCACACACCAGCGGAGATGGAAGAATTCATATGGAAAAATGGACAAGAAAATGATAGAAAAACTCACATTCACTCCAGGTTATTGCAACATCTGAAAGGTGCAGCTTTGATGAATGATCTCACTTCAGAGCAAACAATATGCTGTGGTCGTAGATGTACAGGTCTTAGACATGTTACATTCAACTAATTTTATTCTGATAAATATTAGTTGGCCACTGTTTTCAGTTAATATGGTTGGAGTGAGGTTTAAAGCTTTAAGTCAACAACAGGACGTTTTTTCTGCTCCTTGTAACAGACCAGTAGTGTAACCACGTTGTAATGAGAACGGGACAAGGTACTATAAGATTTCCATAGGCTGGAAATCCCAGGATTGTTTTTTATGTTTATAGGAGTAAATTGTTTTCATGTTGCAGTGTTTCTCAAGTTGTAATTTGCAACAGTTAAGATAAAAAGCAGTCCGGGTTAAGTTACTAAGGGCATTAACTGAATGAGCAGTGACTCCAATGTTGAACTAATCTCCTGGAATGTAAGAGGCCTGAGGAAAGTTATCAAACAAAAAGGGTAATTAATAGACTCAACCAATATCACCCACTCACATGTAGATGTGTTTATTTAAGAAACACACCTACATGGGAGTGGAATCACTCGGCCTGGTCAAGTGTTTTCAACTTCCTTCACATCACACACTCAGGGAGTAGCAATACTTCATGATTCATAATTCCTTACCCATGTGTATAAAAAACATGTTAGACCCCACAGGGAGGTTATGGGAATGTTTAGAAATCCAAAGTTTTTGGAAACTATGTAGCTTATCTTATCCCACTGAAAATCAATTAAGCAAAGTTCACCAAAAAAACACAATCTATTGCTTGTTACAGTATAACCAAATCATGGAAATCCATTACCACACCACATCTGAAAGCCTGTCTGTCTGTGTTGTCCTTAGCACTGGAGAAACTTACTGTTATGGTTAAGGGTAAATATTCTGCCTTTAAAAAGATGTGGGGAAATCTTTTGTTGTTTTTGAAATCTAAAGAAATGCGTGATGACGAACAAACAGAATCATATTCATGTAATTTTATATGGGATATGTATTTTGTTATTTCTATGGGAAACTCAAGGAACTCACATATACATGATTGTTTAATAAAAAGGTAAGAAATGGACATGATGAATATGATGTTAAACTACCCTGATGAGGACACCATTTATTACTGCAGCCATATTAGCTGATGCTTCTCTAATGGACATCTACTCTGAATTTTTGGACTAAATTTGCTGCGCTGATGTAATGATCCTAAAACATATTGTCTCAGTGCATTTTACCTGTCTGTTTGGCACCTTGTGTGTGTATACATGCATATATGGTTAAAACAAATCAATAAACACATTTTTGGAATTTAAAAAAAAGTGAGAGTGAACAAACGCTTTGTCTGTCGTAGCTATGTTACCTTAGCTCGGATATTTGCCAGGCATTCAGTCCAATTGCCTCTCACTCAGTTGGCCCTAGTGTTGGTGGCGCTAAAAGGACATTTAGCGCCACCCTCACTCTAAACCACATGACACAAATAGCATACTTTGTTATATTATGGCAGCAAGTGGACCCAAACAAAGCAAAGACATGGGTTTAAAATTCTTTTTACTTACTTTTACTGTAAGATTTAATAATAAGATTTGTGTGAATAAGGACCAGTCCATGTCACCATTCACACAGTGAGCAGAACAAACAGCAGAAGGCGGGGCTGAAAGCGTCTGTATGACCTGTAAGCGACAGAGCAGCAGTGAAGGTTTGTGTTACAGAGATGTCAGCACAAGCACAGAAACAGCTCAGTGTCTAAACTAATTTTTAGTCTGCATGAGCAGAAAATGAAGAAAATGATGACTGGATAAAAATGAATATTTTTGTTTTTCCTTTCTTTTCTTTTTTTTTTTACTTCAACCTGTCCAAGTGGAAACATTTACTACATTTACAGTGGCCAACACAGGAATGTGGATAAGTGTCTTGTGCAAATAAAGCGTTTCTGTGCTGTGCCTAATGTGAGGAAAATGTTTATGTAAACTGTAGAAGAGTAGTTAAACATAATAACAGTAGTGCTTCTTTATTTCATTGATCAATTAATTGGCTTTATTGTCATTAAAGCAAGGCAGCACAACAACAAAATTACTGTAGCGCCGCCCGACATGCAAGACATAAAGAAATAGTGCAAATGCAAACACTTAAATATGTGCACAGGTAATAAAAAATAGTGCAAACATTACACGAGTACTATACGTCACTATATTACATTTATTATACAAGTATTATATGGCACATATATAGTATACAGAAATACTAAATCACATAGTTGAGCAAGAAAAAAATATAAATACTATGAAACTGAAACAAAACATTTTGGCAGCATAGTTCACACTTTTATATGCAGTTTTCACAGTTTGCACAGGAGTCAGACAAACTGGACGAGTAAATTTGACAAACTTATTTGTTTTGGAAATTTGCTGGACGAATTTGCAGCATTAATTTTGTTTTTTAATCAAACTCAATTTTAAACCACACAAAGAGTTTCCTGGAATTGAAACAGGCATAACTAATGCAAAATGATACATTAAAAACGTTATTTTAAATAAAGAAAACTGAAAAGCAGATTCTAACGGCGCCAAAGCACCTGCTCATAGGTGGTCATATGATTGTTTGTTTTCTTTGTATTATTGTTGGGTCTTTACCTTACAAAATAAAGCGCCTTGAAGTAACAGTTGGTATTTTGGTATAATATATATATAACTGAAAACATTGATAATTGAGATTTTATCATTTTCTTCCCTTAAAGTTTAAGGCCTGTACTGCAAAGCAATATTAGTCTTACCCAGGTAACTTCATGAATAACCCTGGGATTTTTGCACTATGAAGGTTTGTAACTTCACATCGACCATGCCAGCTTAAGTTCCAAATCTAATGAATTATAGGTTCTCTGGAAAACAGTGTCACCATTCCTGGATGATCTCTCAGATGTCTGTGCAGACAGTGAGCAGGGTCTAAGGTTTTTTTAATAGTGAGTAATGTGATCAGTACTGAATAGGAATTCTTAGATGCAACTTTTTTCCTTCATATTTTTTTCCTTTAGGTTGTAATTTATAAATTTTCTGTTCTTTAAGCATTAATATATATTACTAAAACAGAGCACTTTATACTTTACCCTCAGACACCACTGCAGCTGTGAGGAAATAGCACAAAACTGTCTTTTAAACATTCATTAAATAAAATACTTCATTAATCCATCAGATTCTCTTGACAGAGCTGTGATACTGATGTCTGTTAAAACACATCTTTAACAGACACCTCAAACCGAGGATCTGTCACATGCTGGACAAATGCGTCAACCAGTACACTTTAGGGTCACTCTGAGGCAACTATGACAAATAATGAGCAATTGAGGGGAACTGTAGGAGCTGTGATAGGCGTCCTGAGCAGCTCCTCTCTCACCATAACTGGAAGTGAGAGAACTAGACTGGAATTTATCAAATATATTACTGGAAGCAAGATAGCAGCTTGGTCTTAGTCAACAATACAGACATTTACCAGATTTGTAACACGTTCATTTTTTAAACATTACCCCTTATTAGTGTCATGTGAGCCCAAATGATATGTGGTAATCCCTACTAGTATAACAAGTGACTGCGAGACATGACAAGCAAGCAATAAAACTGAATTTGTACATTTCTAATGAGATTGAAAGTGAATATTTGTTATGAGCCCCTTTATTCTTCAGCACAGCCTGAACTCTCTGAGGCAGCTTTCTGACATTTCTTTAATTAGTATCAGGAATACTTCTCCAGACTTGTTGAAGGACATTCAAAACTCTTCTTTGGATGTTTCTGTCTCTTGTTATCTCAGGATGATCCCACACTGCTTCAAGAACGTCAGCCTCTGGGTACGCTGATTAATAGTGTTTTTTTTGTGTGTGGTATACATATTTCACTGGCAGTGTTTTTGAGATGATTATCACGCTGAGAAATGATGTCATTCACAATTAGATGCTTTCCAGATGGTATTACATGAGAATCCCATCAATTTTGACAAAATCTCTGACACCACCTGCTGAAATACATACTTTTCAACTGAGTTTAAATGTCATTATCTAAATTATTCCCTGAAGAAAGATCCTCAGCTATGATCCTCTCCCTGCTACACTTTGGGGTTTATGTAAGTTCCAGTGCAGACCCTGACCATAGTAATTCAATCCATGTCAAATTAACCATCTCTGAAAAATATATGGTATGACATTTTTAACAAAAACAACATGTATACATATATGTTAGAAAAATGGTCTGTCGACCCATTTTCAAGCTTTTATTGTTTTGTTTTGGGGTTTTTGGCACACTGAAATCTCTGGGCATCAAAAAATAATAAAGAAAAAAAATCCACTGTCACTTGAATCCGTTGGGGTTAAGTGGTTTGCCAAATAAAAAAACATTCCTCTGAAAATGGTCAGGTACAAAGGCTGGACTGAAAATGAGTAAAAAAGCAGCTGTTCAGAAAATGTAAGGAGTAGAAAGTACAGATAATTGTTTAAAAATGTTATAATCATCAAAATTAAAAGAAACAAACACTTGAAATATATCAGTCTGTGTGGAATGAATGTATACATTATACACGTTTCAGTTTTTGAATGAAATTAGTGAAATAAATCAACTTTATGATGATATTCTAATTTTATGACCAGCACCTGTAATTTATATTAACTTTGTACTTGCTACTTTCCTTTATCAGACTTGTAATGAAGACTAAGTGTTGCAAGCGAGTGCTGTGAGAGGTAATACAGCCTTTTAATATGGCTTCAACCATGTTTTAGGATATTATTTTGGAATTTCCCTACAAGCACTTGGCTTTCCACCAATTAATTTATGTATTGAGAGATGGCATTTAATGCTTTGTTACTGATTGTGCCATGTATGTTATACTTTAGGGTTTTTTCTGTTTGGTTTTGTCATTGTCTAAGTCTTACTGAAGTACTTACTACACGGTGAAGAAGTTCACTTTTAAGCCCAAGGTTTTAAAGGTATTGTTGTACTTGTTGCTTTTGTACAGTGTATGTTTGAGGTCACGTGATACGGTTTTTACTCTGGTATTTTGTCATTGCAGCAATGCAAATCTTCCATCACAACACAAGATGGGCATTTCTAGGTTTGTCCACATCAGTAGTCTTTCTTTAATGCTCTGTACAGTGGTTTTCAAAACATTTCTGCCAAGTACCCTTCATGTAAAGAAATTCAGCTACCTAAGGGCTTTGACTGTCTACTGCATTTTCTACTTCTGTAAGGTCAAAGTCACAACTGCTGGTGGTGACACAATTCAGTATGAAATCCTGAAAGACATTGAAGACTACACACCCACACACACAACATGGTTTCCCAGTATCATGTTTCTGTTTTTTCCCCATCAGCCTGGATGAAATCCTGCAGGCCATAACTACTTTTCTCTCCCTGTGAAATGCAGGGGAAAAGTACCCAACTTACAGACACCTGCAGTCATTCAGGTGCTGTGGCAGAAAAAGAAGAAAAAGCAAACAAACATCGGCCCACTTTAACCCCATGATGTTGGCACACAGTTTTGCTTCTTTCATCTCTTTTTATGGGACATCCCTGGTGATTAACACACAAAGGATTTCCTTTCATGCGTTACTGTTTAGGCTCAAAGCGGTTTGAAGTTTGAAGGTCTGCAGTAACAAAATAATAACTCCCCTGAAATATGTTAAACGAGCCTGTTCAGAAAATGTAAGTAGAAAGTACAGATAATTGTTTAAAAATGCAGGGAGTAAAAATAGAAAGCAGTCAGAAAAAGAACTTACTCAAGTGAAGTACAGATCCCTGAAAATTCTACTTAAGTACTGTACTTAAGTACAGTAACAAAGTAATTTGTTGGAGTAAAAATGTTCTGCAAAAATGTTTATGCTTGAATAGGTTGGGGTTAAGTGGTATGCCAAAAAAACATTCCTCTAAAAATGGTCAGGTACAAAGGCTGGACTGAAAATGAGTGAAAAAGCAGCCAATGTCCAAGAAAAACTTCAAAAGACCTTCAGAAATGAGAGGTGACTGAAGACTTTGTACCGCACTGTTTGTATGACTGAGTCATCACTGCGAGAGCGACCTCATGCCTATCCAGTAGCTATAACATTAAAAAAACTTTAAAGACACTGGTTAAAGTATTAAAAAGGAGAATTCTCTGGGATAAATAAATCCTGTCCAGCCACATGTTTCATGCTTTTCAGCTGAGTTTAAATGTCTGCTATACTTTGGGCACAATCCACTTTCAGGCTTTTTTGGGGGTTTTGGGGTTGGCACACTGAAATCTCTGGGCATCAAAAAATAATAAAGAAAAAAGCCTGAAATTTCAACTGTCTTTTCTTACCATCACAATGAATCAGGATCTGTAATTTACAACAGATTCATTACAAATGTTTGATAAATGGCTAGTTAAAAGATTTAAAAAAAGAAATAGTCTAGCACTCCTGCAAAATCTCTTATTGGGGAAAAACACCTAATAAAACTACATAGTTATGTAGATATAGTTCACAATACTGTAAAATAATGGATGGATATTCATTTTTAACATGAAGCTCTGATTCATATTTTCTTTTGACTGTCATGCTGGAGTGAGCAAATGTGACAAATTATCCCACAAAAACAAAATCATCACTAGATTGTCCCTCAAATACTCCAGATATTTTTTAGCTATCTTTCCCAAATTATAGATCCTGACCAGTGAAAATTTCAGGCTTTTATCTTTAATGTTTTTTTTTAGATATTTAAGTTCAAACATTACCTCTTTGTATTTGATATATGATGCAAAAATTTCACACTATTCATATATGTAAAAACTTTGGACTATAAAATGTTCGTGCACAGCTAGTCAAGCAGATAAGGTTCTAAAAATGGGTTGATTTGACACAGAATGACTCAGAAGAGTATACAGTGGGTAAAATAAGGTGCTTTGACAAGAAATTCTCACCAGGTGTTGGTAATAACTCATTCAATCCACATGTGCAAAGAACT
The DNA here is from genome assembly GCA_015052645.1 of Benitochromis conjunctus. Classification (NCBI taxonomy): domain Eukaryota; kingdom Metazoa; phylum Chordata; class Actinopteri; order Cichliformes; family Cichlidae; genus Benitochromis; species Benitochromis conjunctus. The sequence continues at coordinate 33,796 of VOQK01026571.1, forward strand.
CAAACCACAGAAGTCCATAATTTAAGTGTAATAATGAGACATGAAACAGGGAAACAGTACTGAACACAAGACGAAACACCAGCTGACATCCTGCCACTTCTTGCTGGTTGTGTCCCAACCGATGACCCGTAAAAAGGTGTGTCATTACCGAAGGTTACTTTTAAAATGTATTCCACTACAGATTACAGAATACATGGCCCAAAATGTACATCATAACCCAGGTAGCTACCACAACTAAAACAAGGTAGCTGCAGCAGGCTAACGTTAGTTTTTCAAAAAGTCTTTTGACGCTGAGAGCAGCTTGGTTGCTGGCAATCAGAGTTTGCATTGCACGGTCAGATTTCGCCCATCTCTTTCTTCTTTAAATGTGAAGTGGTGTCGAAATTTCCAAGTAAGAAATGCACTCCTGCCCGTGCACTGCTGGCTCTGTTGTGCTGTCCATTGTGTAACTGACACCACCAACATTAACAGGACGCTTACATTAGAGCCTCTTATTTGGGTTTCCACCGGTGTGGAATTAGAAATTAGAGCGGGGGATAGCCTAACATATGAAACAGGAAAAGACTGCTGTGTAATCCATTTATTTCAACAAAGTAACTGTATTCTAATTATCACCTTTTTAAACGGTAACTGTTTGTATTGTAATGTCATTCATATCAGGAGTGTTTTGTTTCTTTTTAATAAAAGTGGCTTTTTTTGTTGTGTTGGCCTTGGAGACACAGACGTTATTTGCTTCCTTTTATTTCTTTCTACTTACATTAATATTGTAAATCAATACTTTGTTCATTCATTATCAGTGTTACTTGGAGCTTTGTGATTTGGTCTGCTGGTTCTTGTGAAGAATTCTTTCTCCATAGCTGGGGCGACAGAGGAGGCTCATAGAGGATTTACCGGACACAGGCAGTATGGCACCTTACTGTTACAGCATACGTGTAAGAATGCAGTGACTCAGTCACATAGACACCATGAATCCTCAGATCTGCTGATTTCATTGTTCAGGAGAAAGCTCTTGAGTAATAAACGTGTCATTTTCTCCAATCACGCTCATATTATGCCTTCGTTTGAGGAATGTGTAAACATGTTCATTTTTTGGTAAAGATAACATTTTCCCAGGAATTAATTTGACCTTTAAAAGTATTGTTTTGGGATATCTCAGGCATACAAACCATCAGCCACACAAATTGAAGCTTTTTGCATTAATTGTTATTGTTATTATTGTAGCCTTAATGGGCCTCAAAGCTCTACGTGGAGAGGAAAAACGAAAAAAGCTGATTGTTTTCTTTCATGTTGTTCGCTGCTTATGGCCTTTTGTTCTGGGATGGATTACCATGTCGTGATTGTTGTTGGCTTTATTTTGGTTCCATTTTGATTGTCATTTTCCTTTATTTTTTAATCATTTTACTAGTAAACATCGCAGGCTAATTCTGCTCCATCTTCTCATCTCTCTCCAGAATTCTAACACGGTTTTTTGTTATCTTACAAAAAATACTCAATTTAAGACAATAACTCAAACAAAATGTTTTAAAAAGCCATATTATATGGGTTTTTCCAATGATTTCTTAATTTCCAAGAGACAGGTTTCTTGCACAAAACTAAATACCAAGACTAACATGTTTGCAGTTTTAAGGCCGAGAAAAACCTGAGGCTAATAACAACAGTTTTACTGTAGTCACACAGCGGGTGCAGGTGAAAACTTAAAAACCAGCCAAGAGTAACAACTGCATGTCCATGTTTTTTTCAACTAAAAGATAATCACGCTATGAAATCAGTGATGTCTGGAAAACATTTTAAAGACTAATTAAAAAAAAGTTGTGAGCAACAAAACAAGACAGCGCCTGAAAGACTGGAATCCATTTGCGCACACATGGTGAAACAGAGCGTGCTAGCTCTTTAAAAAGATATTATGTTTGATTTTTACAGAACAGCTAGGTACAGGTTAGTATCAGGATGAAGTCTGGAAATCATATTTGTATTTAATGTATCTTATTTGATATCTAGTGCCTGTTTATAAGATCTGGACTCCCATTTTGCAAACAACTACATAATCATGGTTGTAATGACGTTGTTTTGTAATTGAATTGTAAATGAGCTGAAACTGAACGGTTACAGGTGACTGAAGTATTTGTTGATCCACTGCGACAAATTAATCCTAGCCAACCATGAGCTCAACTTTAAAGTGCTTAAGCTACTATCAAATATCCAACGTCACTATATGTACCTCGGTGCATTGAGAAGCCCCGTGGTGTCCCATTGTTAGGGCTTGCGTGTCAGACTGCAGTGATTCAGTCTCTGTCTGGAGACACCATGTTTAAATTTAAGAGAAATATCTTGCGCAATTAACATGCTTGGTAATGTAATATATTCAGTGTGATACATAAGAAGGATTGTGCAAACTGTTGCTTTGGTAGTGATGACACATTTATTGTTGAGAATCCCCCTGAGATCACAGTTTCTCAGTTTATTAAGACTGAACATCTGTGTTCGAAAACATCCGGTTTGAAAACATGTCACGACAAATAGACGCCGGTCTCCAATAGTAGCCGGGTGACCTTCGACCCGGAAGTCCCTCCGCGCTGTCGTCGGTCCTCCCGCGTCTCATCACTCAGCCAACTGTTTCCAATCAGCCGTCATCTATGACCAGCGGCATTTAAGCTGGATGCGCGGCGACCGTTGAAGTGGGATTATTACACTGAACTGGAACTGTCGGCTAGCGAACCTGCTAACTTTTACTTCCTCTTGAGGAGAGTCGGGCGGAGAGAAGTTTCGAGGAGCACCACTCGTGCACTGGGCTACCACAGACAAGGAGACACTCGGGAGCAAAGGAGGAGCACAATTGGGAACTGCATTATTTGTGAATTGTTGGAATATGTTTTGGAGCACTGTAAATAAACGCAGTCTTTTCACCTCAGTCTAAAAACCGCGCCTGGGTCCTCTTTCCCCTCTCACTTCCGTGACAATTCCGTCTGAGAAGGGAATAAGAGCCGGTCTCCAACAACGTCTCGAAATCATTTATTTGATTCAATTTTTTGAATAAACGCTGGGGCTAATATTGGAAGATATACATATATGGTATATGTATATAGATATATATATATGGCATCTGCCATCCTGTACGGTGTGGTCTGCTGGAGCAGCAGCATCACAGAGAGGGAAAGGAAGAAGCTGGACAAGGTCATCAAGAAGTCCAGCTCTGTCCTAGGCTGTCCTCTGGACTC
>VOQK01026574.1:9196-20736 GCA_015052645.1 Benitochromis conjunctus
AAAATATAATGAGAAGTGAACAAAGCCCACATGTAGTGGCCTTCAAAAGTACTTGCTATTTCTTAATCTCTAATTCAAATGCCTTAAGTAGCAAAAGCATAATTTTCTCTCTACTGCTAACATGTTTTTGAAGAGCTTTTTAAAGTCTAACTGGAGTTTAGTCTCTGCTTAACGCTGCTGTGTTAAAACATTAATGTTTAAACTACTATCAGTCAGCATTGCCCTCAATAACGTCACAGGACGGTGCACGAGGCCCAGCGTGCTACCAGGTACACTTCAGTGTGATTTACAGGCCTGCTGTCTGTTTAACAAGTGAGATGGCAAAAAACATCCTGAAGTACCATGTCAGAAATACACTGTCTGGAATAACCACACCTCAAAAACAACTTAAGCTGTATGTACTGAGCCCTCCATTATCCAACGGTGATGTAAAGAGTGATAATGTAATTTTGTTCAGGAGGCAAGCGTAGATGAATTATAGCTCATCTAAAGCACTGAGGATCTGTAAAAGGTTTACACTGTCAACAAGATTAGCCTACACAACACCAGTTTTCCACTGCTGATACAGACTGCTAAGCACTCAGCGCTGGCCAGGAAAATCCTTGTACTGATTACCATCACATAAAGCATTTCCGACAAAAACGTATGAGAGAAAATTCAAAGCAGTACCAACAATTTTTCTGTTAACGCTCCATATCAAAAGGCGTGCTCTGAGACATATTTCTAACTTCAAATGGCAGACACCAAGCCAAACTGTCTTAAAACAGAAATTGAATCAAATGTGGGCACATCATCGGCATTATGTTCCCCATTTATCACACAAAGCATAGTTTCTGTCCGACTGTGTTAAACTGCAGAGACAAAGAAGCGGCTGTTGCAGCGTCTAGAAGGCGAAGGCTTTTGAGTGCTGATCAAACTGAACACGGGGAGAGCTCTCGGGCAGGCATGGGGCTAAGAAGGCTGTGGTACAATACAAAACTACCTGCCATTTTCTTCCCTTTTTTCTGTCCAACAGTATTTCTCTTCTCGCCACTAAATTCAGAAATCCTCTCCTCATCCACTCACTCTTTTTCCTCGCTCTCCTTCTCCACACAGGCTTTTGTTGCTCTGTAGGCCAAAGAGGCCCAAAGTGGAGCAGTTGAGGACAGATTGGTTCAGCAGGACATCTTTTAGCCTGAGGCCAGAGTAATGATGGAAACCAGACCAGATGCATCAGTGCCTGCAGCGGTCAGCCGCTGTTCTGTCTCACTTCCTGACAACGTGAGGAAGTCATTGGGAATCCCAAAGCAGTCATTGCAGCCAGACAAATCTATTCGGGTTTTACAGGAAACAATGTTCACAAAAACAGAGACATGTCTCTCAAGGTGAAGATAACTTTAAAAAAAATTCAGGTGGAGGGCATCCGTCCATCTGTCAGTCCGTCCATCCGTCCCCGCTTTCTCCAAGTCGGGTTGGGGTGGCAGCAGGCTAAACGGGGCATTGCAGATGCACTTCTTCCTGGCTACTATCTGAAGTTTTTCCTGGGGAATCCGTAGGTGTTCCTAGACTAGATGAGGTGTCTTTCCAGGTGAGCATGCCCAAAAATTTTTAAAGGGAGGCACCTAGGAGGCGTCCTGAGCAGAAGCACCTCAGCTGGCTCCGATTGACACGTAGCAGCACAAACTCTTTTCCAAGCTCCTGTTGGATGTTATGAGCCTTCACCCCATCTCTAAGGCTGAGCCCAGCCACCCACCTGCTGCTTGTATTCCCAGCCTTATGCTTGTGGTCATTACCCAGGATTAACGACCACAGTCAAAGATCAGCTGACAAATTCAAAAGCTTCACTTTCCAGATAGGATTTTCATGAGACAGTCTGGTATATAATCTACATTACTGCTGATGCCACATAAAGAAAAAAACCTTTCATTAAAAAAGGTGTAAATCAGGAAACCTCACAGCACACTATTATTTCAAGTGGAGCATCCACAGTGATTACCATCTAGCAACTGGGAATCAAAGACTAGAACCACATTTTCACAGCATGAATCAAGAATTTCTGCTCAAGGATGCTTCTGACAGCTTATGAACATGTGTGATTATTTTGACTGTCTGCAAAAAAATTACACAAATCACAATCACTACAATTCAACTGCTATCTTACAAACTATCAGTGCACAGGGTGTACAGTTCTGGTGGCTGACTGTGTGAAAACAACTATTGATATGGCATCGTTCTTTTGACAGCAGATTTTTCCATTTTAGAACTTATCAAATATTTATTGAAGTGTTATGTACAGACTTTCTAAGACTTGACAAGCAGCTGTGAAATGTCACCAATCTTTTGAGTTTTGAAGACCATCAAGTCAACGGATTTGGCATTGAAAATGAGACTTTTTTCTTGAAATTTACATCTCAAACTTACCAACATACACAAACACAAACCCATAAATATATATGCACACAAACCTCGGCTGCACTGCTCATGCTCTCCATCCCCTCACTGGCTCGCACCAATAGCAAGTAGCGATGTTGGTCGCTCTCGTAGTCAATAGGGCGCGTCAGGCTGATTTCACCAGTCTCTGCTGAGATGGAGAAGAGACTACTGGGATTGATAAGCAGACTGTAGCTGATTGGTTTCTTCTGGAAGGACACAGCAGGTGTTACCAAGAAGCTGGAAGACATGGAGAAAAAGAACACAGCTGACTTCATGTGCAAAACCTGCAAAATGATCATAATAATATCTTCAAAATATGTTTTTTTTATGTTTGAGTGATGAATAGTTTTCCATAGATAAGGCGGTCCTTTTCCTGAAAACACTAAGAGAGGTATTAAAACAAAGCACATACAGCTATAAAAATGCTAATATTTGCCCCTTCATGATTTCTTAGTTCTTTGCATCTTTTTCACAATTACATATTTCAAGTATTACAATGTTAGACAAAGATAACCTGAGTAAATATATGCTGTTTATATATATAATGCTGTTTTTAAATAATTTCAATGCATGAAGGGAAAAATGCTACCCACAACATCCCACAATCTAAAGAAACTCAAGAACAGATGAGAGACACAGTCACTTTCACTTTATCTATCAGTGAAGGGTTGCAAAGCCATTTCTACGGCTTTGGGACTCCGATGAACCACGATGAGAGCAGTTATCCACAAATGCAGAAAACTTGGAACATTGGTGAAGCTTTGCGAGAGTAACTGGGCTACCAAAATTACTCCAATAGTACACAGACGACTCATCGAGGAGTCACAAAACGACCCAGAACAACATCTGCAGGCAGATACAGAACTGCAGGCCTCATTTCCCTCAGTTAAGGTCAGTGTTCATGATTCAACAATAAGAATGAAGGTTTGGAGTGGCCTCGCCAAAGTCTGGACTTAAATTCCACTGAGGTGCTTTGGCATAACCTCAAACAGGCCGTTCATGCTTGAAAACAATCCAGTGCGGCTGAACTGAAACAATTCTGCAAAGAACAGTGGGACAAAATTCCTCCATAGTGATATGAAAGACTGATAATTGCCAGTTATCACAAACGCTTGATTGCAGTTCTTGTAGCCAAGGGTGGAACAACCAGTTATTAGGTTTAGGGGGCAATTACTTTATCATACAGGGCCAGGTAGATTTGGATACATTCTTCCCCTCAATAAATGAAATCATTCAAAAACTGCATTTAATATATGTTTGATGATCTGAAACATGTAAATGTGAAAAATGTGCCAAAAATCAGGAAACAGGCAATACTTTTTGACACCACTGTGTTTATTATAAATGTGCTAATTTCCCTGATGAAGGAACTGTTTGGAATATCAGCTTTCCTGGTTCGTGTCGGTCCCAGTAAAGAGACTGCAGGTGGACCCTGAAGCCAGTACAAGAACACTAGTGTTCATTTTATCAGTGAAAGTCAGAACATGAGCGCTTTGTGTGCTTGTTTTATTTTTGCCATAATAACAATATGAAAATATGTTTCTGAGTCTTTTAAGTGTATTAAAAATCTGAAACTGAAATCTTTTATTTCCAGGTCTATTTTTGATCTACTGTAGTTTTTTAGACTATTCCTCCTGTTAGATCTTGTCCGGCTCCACCAGGTTGAAATGTCTGAAGTGCCATCTGAAAGTCTGTCCACAGATGTTATATGGACTTTCAGTCAGGCCTGTAGCTGGTCACTCCAGCTAGATTAATTCCTTGTCTATTTACACATCCAAAAATAGTCTGCTGTGCAATCTGATAAAACTCAGCTCTCTTAAGATACCTTTAGTCCTACCCACTGCCTAAAGCTGGGTTGCAAAGCAGCTCACAGATGCACATTACCTAAAGCCAGGCTAAAGAAACAATCGAGAGCCCTTTATAAGATCTACAAAGTGGATGTTTAGAAGGGTATTAGCTGAGAAAAGCTGATGTTGGCTGGTATCGAGATGAGCTGATCTGCCAGGACTGCAGCTCAGCTCAACTCCACAGTGAACATGAACTAATGCCATGATCGACATTTTATATTTAAGGAGATTATTTATCTAAGTTTTTCTTAACATATATTTAGCAAAGCTATTTTTGTCATCACTGAGTTGCATAGAAGAAAATATTCTTATTTTGTGATTGGTACAATGTTACAGTCCATTATGGAACCACAGAGAGCTTTCTGCTAAGAATATGACTACACAAATGTGGATGACTACCTATTCCTACTGTGTATGTAAATAAATACTCAAAGGCAGTCCACTTACTGTGCTACACATGCTAAAGGCTAAATGAGTCACAGTATGGATTTAGTCTGTAAAACATGACGATCTAAGATAAATAAATAAATAAAAGTGCACACATTAAATGCCCCTGATGAATGTGTCTTTTTAGACACAAATTAATAGTAATATTTATCATCATGAATATTAATCATAGTAAAGTATAGTAAAAGTAAGACAGTAGTAGAAAGATGTGTGTGTGCAGTCAATTTCATGCATATTGTTTCATGTGGATGTCCAGCAAGGGATTTCAGTGGATGTGCAAACTCACGGTTGTCCTTCAGGGGTGTTTTCTGGTATTGCAATAGTGAAGGAGGCGTTGGTAAACTGTGGTGGCCGGGGTCCAGCAACCACAGAGATGACAGCAGGAGCACTGCGGCTGCCCAAGCGGTCAGCAGCCACCACTGTCAGCAGGTACTCCCTGTCCCGCTGCAGGGGAAGGCCCGTAGTTCGTACCTGGCCAGACTTCCTGTCCACTTCAAAACGACCATCACCACCTGCAGACGATTTGTGTGATCATACACAGAAGGGTAATAGGGTAACAGAGATCAACCAGTGCAAAGGACCACAGGGCAAAACACTTTGTACAAAAGTTGCTTTCATAAGTTGTCAGAAATATTTAAGTGCATGCTAAGCATTCACCACTAAAATGAGATGACTGGACAATCAGTATTCAAAGTTGCTGAGAGGAAAATGCAAAAACCACAGGACCTGGGGTGTTAAAATTCACGACCTGTATTCAGAATAACAGGATTCAATAAGACCTTGATCCAAAGTATACAGCATTTTTAGAACTTTGAGAGGTGGGACTGAGCATTTAAAACGCAAGGTTTAGCATAGATAGTAACATTAATATGTCTGTGTTTTTTCTAATAATTTTTCAGTCAGTTGATTCCAATGCATCCCCACGAGGAAAACTGAAAAATCATCTTTTTAAACAGATTCTAAAATAGGGACAAGAAATCATTACAAGGCAGACAATAACAAAAGCAATTATTTTGCACAGTAGAAAAAAACAGACAAGACACTGGAGAATTGTGTGCGCATAAAACAGCAGCACTGCAGAGGGCAACAGCTCACAGAGAGTGTAGACTGGATTCTGCACCATACAGAACATTCAAAAAAGCACCGATCAAAAGACAACAAAACATCTGAAATCAAGCAAATGATTTATGCAAACAAACTTTAGTTTGATCAAAAATGCCAACACCAACAAATGTCTCTTTGTTCAGAGGTTTTGTATATAATTAGTTTAATTTTTTCAGTGTAATTAATGAAAGCCAAGCGTTCTGTTTGCTATCTACTACTGAGATCTGTGAGGTACGGTGGCCCTGCGAGGTCAAATGCACTGAAGAAAACCAGCAAGTAGAAAAACTGCAAAAGCACACAAAAACACATGATTCGTATTTTAGTGTAGTTATATGTTTGCTATTAGCTGTTTACTGTTAGCTGTTAGCACTGCCATAGCTCCTCTGTTACATTACTGTCTGACAAAAACATTTCACTTTTGTTTTCTCATTTTTACAGTTCTATTTTTTTTTCTATTTCCATTGAGTTTTATTGAATTTTTGTGTCCTTTTGTAGCGTTTTTCTATTTGCTGGTGTTTTATTAATAGCAGTGCATTTGACCTCTGAGGGCCACCTTAGTTAACAGATTAGGGCTTTAGATTCATAACCCAGTGGGGTTATATATGTGATAGCTGTAGACAGTCAACCTGCTTCTTTAACACATTATGCTGGAAAAAAGAACAAGCAATTTAACCTACCATCAGACAAAAAGTACTCCACTTCACCATTGTTGCCTTCATCCCCATCCTCAGCTAAGAGCTTGTAGACCAGTGAACCTGCGGAGGCATCTGGGGACACCACAGCAAGGTAGGGAGCGGGAACCATGCTCCATTCTGGGATGTTGTCATTTACGTCCGTCACAGTTAACTCCACTCTGACCAAGTACCACTCTGGACCTGAAGAACGAGGAAACAAGAAGGCAGTTTTAGTTGAAGTCAAATACTATGTTTGAAATGTGCAGTGCAGTGTTTCCATAACCACTGCCATACCAAGAAGCTCGCTGTAACAAAGGGCAACAAACATGAACATACATTTATCTAACTGATTTGCCCTTGTTTCACTGCAGCACAGTGTGAGTGTCTCAACTGCGTTTTGCACTCAGCTATGGTTGCACAAACCTCTACTGTCACTGTGTGTGTGTGTGTGTGTGTGTGTGTGTGAGAGGTAAAGGGTAGCGATGACCATGGAGAGGAACGGCAGAAGACAGACTGGAGAGAAGAAGAGTGTTTCTTCAGTTTATGACAACTCATTATCCTGGTGTAAGTGTGATGACGCCTTCCAGCAAGTGTTAATTAATCTAAAACCAACTTCTGGGGCTGAAAAATGTACCAAAAATGTGTAGTACAAAGAGTGACCACTAGAGGCTCCAACACCAAGTCCATCTCCATAGACTCCCATGTTTAAATGCCCAACTTACAGTAACAGCATTAAAAGCAAGTATACAGGTTGGTACAGAAAACAGTTTCAGGCTGTAGAGATAGATTTCCCCTTCAACTGTACTACTGCATTTTTTAAAACCATTTATTTATGTGGATACTGATAAAGAAGTTTTGATTGTCAGATGTGCTAACATAGACGGCAGAACCAGGAAGCTGTCTGCTTGGTCTCACCTCCACTAACTCATTTCACTGACCCGGTCCTCTGTTTGTGGTGATTTTTAGAGCATTTTTTAACAGAAGTATGTGACAAATAGTATAATTTGCTGTGGGGTACAGACCATCCAAAAAGTACGTGCTTCAGTTCTGGAGAGTGAAACCGAGCCCGTTACTTAGCACTAATTAGCAGGTAGCTGTGCCTGTGCATCACATGCACACAGTTTATGAATGCAGCTTGCAACGTTAGCAATAGCTGAATGATTTAAAATGACAATGAGGCTTTCTTTCTCTCATATATCAGCTGACCTCATTACCCATCTGTCAGCCTTGATAAAACACTAAAGACTAAAAGTGAGAAACACACAAAAAGATGAATAATTTAGCATTATGAAATCTTTTCAGAGCTTGTCTCATTTTATTTTATTTTTTGTTGGTTACATTTACATATTATAATTTACTTTTTTTAATGTTTCATGTAGTCTTACACCACAGAGGCACACCCATTGGCTAGGTTCCTTCATTAGTATGTATTTATTTAGTTTGTTCATTTCTGTTTTGTCTCGCAACGACTGCATGTTAATGCAGAAATCTGCCGCTCTTTTCTTTCATAACCGCTGACTCCAAAGACAATCCGACATTCAGCCTTCTGTTTTACTCCAACCACTAATGACTCTGACAGAAACACGGTTGTCTTTCCAATAAGTGCTACAGACTAACGGGCTAAGGTCAAATTCAATCAATTTCACTTTATCAATTTGAGCGCCAAAAGTGCCAAAAATAAATGGATTAAATTGTTATTTTACTAGAATCAGAGATATATGCACAATTTATTAACTGTATAATTAAATTATTAAATGTCATTACTTACTTAAAGTATGAATCATTTTATGTAAAACAGTATAGTAATCTCACTGTTAACTTAATTTAATTATGTTCTTGCATAAGTTGAGTGAGGAAGATCTGTATTCACTGATCTGCCTGCTGTCTTGGTGCTGAGGCTGCCAGTCTGTTCTTTACTGTTTCTTTCCACTTTCCCACGCTGTTAAGCTCTATTCTGTCATCATCACCCTGGCTCATTCATTTTCTTGCCTAACTTCTGCTGACCAGCATGTTTATGGAAATCCAGAAGAATGATGTCCAGAAATCATAGTTTATGTGTTTTTAGCAGTTATTCAAATGGAATTCAACTTTTTAAGCTTATACATTTCAGATTGGTGTAACTAAGGCTTAAGCAAAAGAAGCAAAAGCCATGTTCATAAATCAAAGGAATAAATACCAAAATCACATAATTTAGTTACACTTTCTTACATTAAGCTATCATCTCCCCCTGTTCCTTTCCCGAATGTCCCATGTGAACAACAGGCAATGGAAATGTAATCCAAAAGAAACTGCAGAGGCCATCTCCACATTTCAACTAGTAATCATAATCAGCGCCGCGCAATCTGCATCCACAGTAAACAGCAATCATAGTGACAGTGGTAAAACACAGCGAGGTCCCATACAGTCCTCATCAATACACCCACCCTTCCACCCACAAACGCACACCACACATCAGTGCTAGCTGGTCACAGCAGGGAAGCAGAGGAGTAATTTCAGGGCTGGAGCCAGAGACTTGCTCTCATTTGTGTCAGCTTTGATACCTGCTGAAAAAAAAAATTCAAATTCCTTTTTGGCATCACAAAAACAAGTAGCGAGGTGAGAAAAGTCCTCTGCGCAAATGACTGTGCACTGAATAATGCAAAGTGGACAGACAGAAGATCTAGAGAAAAAGACATTAAGATCTAAATATATTTTCAGAACGAGAGGGTGCAATCAAGCAATATATAGAGCGCAGCAGGAAAAAGCAGCAAGAAAATAAGAGCCGAGTGTCGCATGAACAGGATTAAGAGTGAAGCGCAGAGACTGAAAAATGACCCTGCGGTTGTTATAGAAACAGCAGAACAACGAAAAGTGGAAGATGGAAGAATTAAGAAGAGACAGAAAAAAGAAAAGCACGAGAAAGCAATTGCATAAATCAGTGGCATTAGAGGGGGGGATGGGGGGGTTACAAAGAAAAACATAAGAAGACATCAAAAGAAGACAGAAGAGCAGAATTAAGCAGCCATATCGTCCCAAAAATATATAGCATACCACTTGACTTTATGGTTCAATCAGTGTATTTGTTGATATTCGCCCTCTCTTCCTTCGTCTTCGAGGCCATAACAGATTCAAAATTAATTGGAAAAAGGACAATGCAGCTTTGAGAAAAAGAGATAGCACATCCAAGACAATAAATCACCGGGCTAATATACAGAGCATTGTGCCAGAATGCATCTTACACATGCACACGCCTTTCTCACTAATAACAATCATCAGTGGATTAGTGGCTAAAGGAGAACCTTGGGAGATACAGCATGGTGCTATTGCCATTCCCATCACTAATGCATCTTAGTGGATCTAATGACATGTTGCAATCCCTAGACACAGTGGGACCTGCAATTACTAACAGTGCCATATAAGGCTTTTCCATGCCCACCAACCTAAGCCTTTCTAAATTTCATTCTCCCACAGTGCTTTCATCTCGCTTGTTCTCAGACCACATACAGAATATTTAGAGTCAAACACCCTCTAATGAAAACTGGTAGCTGTGTTTGTCTTCTGATCATAAGGCGACTCAATTAACATGAACCGAAATCAGTAACTGTGGTCAAAGTTGAACAAAAGTTGCAATTCCCTGCTGTAACGTCGTGCAGCCTTTTTCACTATTTGACTTTAGAAGCTTTAAAAGGACAAAAAACGAAAAAACCAAAAAAACAGACAAATTGTCATACAAAAGAAAAGGCAAAAACAGCATCATTAGTGATGGCTCCATTACAAAATGGACTGCAATTCATAGTAACGTTACGTCTGTGGCAAGTTAAAGTTACCCCCACAATCACTTAATATTTGCAGACAAAAACAGCATAAAATCCCTGAGCGCTTATTTTCAAAGTTCGATCACTGCTAACGAGTGCTGACTCCCGTTCTCTCTTCCCCGTCAGTCCGTGATGTCGTTCAGGTCGAGCTCCACCGACTGAGGATTTTTACGGTCGATACAGAAATACAGATACTGATTTTACTGTTAGCTGGTAGTCAGCAGGCTGTCGTGTTTGTGCGTTGGAAACACATGGTGGACAGACTATGGAACACTGAAACTGATAACACAATGAAAGGGTGGCTATAACAGTGCAACATTATAACGCTATAACACAGTTTAACATGGTTATCCTACTCATCAGCTTGTTTGTTCACTGAATATTTCACCAGAATCAACACTTCCCATTTATCCAAGGTTGGGACTAACAGTACACTGGTGTATGCCCCCAACCTGTTATTTTCAAAACAGACAAACAATGAATTTACAAGTAACCTTAACAGTAGATCAAATTATGACATTATCTATCACTCTAAATACTCACAGATTTGGACTCTTCACCCTGTTCTGTACCAGATTCTGGTAAAAGGACTAATAAAAAACCTCTCTAAAAACCTGTCTGTGAGGGTTCTCAGTCATCCACATCTAAGGAGCTTGGAGAGGGTCACAATCAGCCAAGGTTTCAGGTGAACCCGCTGTGAAACCTAGCCCCACCCTGTTATGTGACTTATTGAGGTCAAATGGCCCAGGATGTGAGTGGGCATTAACGCGTCTGGGAAAGGATCTCAAAACTGGATTATAGATGGCAGACAGCTGGTGCCGTAAGCCCCGCCCTCTGTTCAAAGATGGCCGTTCACAGTGGACATAGATGGCTTCTTTCACTCCTCTTTCAAACCATCTGTCTTCTCTGTCCAACATGTGAATATTGGGATTTCACAATGAGTTCACCCGAAACCTTGGCTGATTGTGACCTACACCTGTTTTCATATCTTGGCTTGTGTGATTAGGTAGAGGATCAATAAGGGGTCCATGACCCTCTTGGGGACACTCCCATAGGGCTTAAAATCTGGGACTCTCCTCCAGAACTTCTCAGGTGAAACGTCTTCAATGAAACTTAAAGAAGTCCAGACACTTTTCTTTCCAAGCTCCTTAGACTCTAAAAGCCTATTTTTAGCCTGTCTTATTTTTGTTGAAAACAGATGATGGAGCATTCTCAGAGCTGACCATACATTTATTTAAAGTAAGAACAGATACCTTTGCAAT
>VOQK01026575.1:24257-35958 GCA_015052645.1 Benitochromis conjunctus
CACAACAATCAGCTGTTTAAACACACCTGACAGCACGTGTGAGCAAACAGCTGCATCAGCTGACAGCAGCAGCGCACATCTGAACGCTTGTTGCCTTGGACAAACGTTTTACGGTCAGCGGCATGGAGGTGATCCAGGCCCCCAGACATGCAGAGGCCCCCAGACATCCAGAGGCCCTTCTGCTCCGTGGCTCACCCATCAACCATGGAGCAGAAGCCACAGGGGGCTGCAGTGACATGCCGGCGGGCTCTGCCGGCAGCCAGCTGCGCCAGAGGAGACCGAGCCCCAGGCCCAGAGGCCCGAGGTTCGAGGGCCTCCCACCACCCGGAAGGGGCCCGACCGAGCCACGGGTGCCAGGCCCTGCCAAGCAGCCACCGGGAGTGAGCCCGTACATACCTGAGCGCCCAGCCCCGGACAAGGAATCAGCCACCAGCAGGGAGTGTGGTGGGGGGAGACGTTTCTGATCAGCAGGGGTCTGTGTGAGGCTGTGGCCAAGGAGAGAGCTCATGGCGACTTCCACCATCCTTTACATACAGTCTATGCACAGTGTGGTGTTGTCCACCTAGAGGGCGTGCGTACCTGTGGATGGCAGCCGTCCGTCGGCGTCGGCCGTCGAGCAGAAACATTCGCTGAAGACAGAGTTAGACGAGTTGGAGAGCGAGCCGGATGCGGCGTCGCTGAGGTCGTAGAAACCTGAGGGCGAGAGGAGGCGGGGTTACAGGACAATCCTCCCAAATTTTATTATTAACAAAACTCTAATTTACTTCTTTAATTTATCATCATGGTGACAGCTAAAGACCTCACATTCACTTTTAATCTGAAAAACTGACGCTACAGAGTTTTTTATTTTGAAACTTCTTTGCTTCTGAATTTGAATCTTAAAAAATAATCCTGGCTTCAAAGCTTCAGTTCAGGTTTAAATGTTCTGATTCTGAAGTTTCAGCTTCCTGTTTAATCACAGTTTAGCCTCCACAAATCACAGCGCGGGCACACAAACACGCACAGGTGAGGCGTACCTGAGCTCGGTCGGCTGTCGGGCTCCGGTTGGTCATGTGACATCTCAGGGTCCAATCGCAGGTCACTGATTTGACGGTCGAGCTCCTGCAGCTGAGCGATGAGGCCGGCGTCCCGCCTCCTCAGACAGTTCTGACACACAAACAGCTGAGATCGCACACCGCCGTGACCACAACCACACAACACAGACCACCCACACACCACCCAATAACCACAGTCTGAATGACTAACAGTGAATAAAAGGTGACAATCAGGACTTTTGATTTATTTTTGTAATTTTCAATAACATGTATTTTATTCACAGAGGATCTTTGATCTTGTAATTAAATTAAGTCAAAAGTATTTTTCTTCACTTTGAAAACAGATTTATGGTTTTGATGTTTGATGTTTCTGAACTTTTTCTTCTTTTTTTTGGTCATCGTTTGTGCAGAAACGTCAAACTTTTCATGTATTTCTAAAAAACAAACAAACGTTTTTTTCTTTTCATTCTCAGGTTTTTATTTTCATTTTGTCATGAATGTCTTTATTTGTTTTGACTCTTTTGGTTTTTTATTTTAACGTCCGTCCGAGGGTTTTCCACGCCGCCGTCGGGTCAGCTGTTTCCTGTTTCAGTTTGTTTGCATCTGATAAAAATCTCCAAAGCGTCTCTGCTTCGAACATCAGAGGAAGAACGGGAGCGCTCATCCCAGAAAGAACAGACCTGAGATCAGCCGACAGCTCAATCGTTCAGGAGAAACCAACAGAAACCAGAGCAGATGAGGGAGGCGGAGCTGATGTGAAGACCTCAGACTCAGAGCAGTACCGCTGCCCCTGATTGGTCCTGCTTATAAAAATAATAGCTTTGAGAACAAACTGAAGAAAACCAGAGGCTCTGTCTTAGGACAGACACTGAAGGTCAGAGGTCACAGATACACCACACATCCTGGACGGTCCTGGGACAGACGTCGGGCCTCAGACCGTAAAGATTATTGATGAAGCAGCTCAGACTTTTCAGACAAATCAGCTACAACTGCAGAGGATCTACCAGCTGACTTTATAACATCCAAAATCATCTTAAAAAGACGTTTTTCAAACGTCCTGAAAGGCTTTAAAGACAAACAGGAAGTCATGTGACAAACACAGAGACCGAAGGTAAGGAACTGACAGTCAGACACACACACGGGTTGAAGCAGCCCCTCCCCCGGCTACAATGGAAAACATGCGGGCTATGCGGCACTGCTGCGGGTCATGTGCTCCACGAGTTTGAAGACATGTTTGAGAGGTTACAGGCTTACAGTTATGGTTGGGTTCAGGCTCAGGCTTACAGTTAGGTTATGGTCGGGTTTAGGCTCAGGGTTAGGCTCAGGGTTACAGTTAGGTTATGGTCGGGTTTAGGCTCAGGGTTAGGCATTCATGTTTGATGGTCGGGGTAAGCAGCTAGGGAAAGGGTTATGTCAGTTGTCTGTGAAGGGCCTCAGCCATCCAGGTCATCGTCGTCTAAGGAGCTTGGAAAGAAAAGCGTCTGTGAACTTTTCTTTCCAGGTAGAACTGAAGACGCTTCTCGAAAGACAATCTTAGAGACGTCCAGGCGCTTTTCTTTCCAGACATTATGTCAATGATGTGTCCCCACTAAGATATGAAAACGAGCTCAGTAACGAGCTTCATGTTCAAACACATCCAGCTGTTTTTCTATCAGCTCACAGCTGGCCTCAGTCTCCGCCCAACCGCTCTGCATCTGAGCGCAAGCAGGAAGTTCTGTCACACACACTTCCTGTCTGTAGCTGACAGCGTGACCTTTGACCTCTGATTTGACACCACTGTGTAGGCTGGCCGGCGTTGGTGAGCTTTTAAACACGTTTTAGACCAATGGGGACGGAGCGGTGCTCGGCATAGTGGTGTCGGTTAGATCGACGCTGAGGCTAAACACGACCTCACACACGCAGCGCTCCTGCAGCACTGAGCATGCTCAAACTATAAAACACAGGTAGAGGTTTGAACTTCAGTGGCTTCAGCAGCCCACTTTGTACTTTGAACCCAATAAAACCAGAAAAAGACACAAAAAAACAGAAAAAAAACAAACTAACCGCCCAATCAGGACAGCCCATCTGTTCGCCAAGGTAACATTGCGCCTGAGAGTAAGAACTTCACTGAAACACACAGTGACTAACAGCTTTTAAATAAAGTGCCTCACACGAATTTACCCTAAGAGACGTTTAAAGGACCTCTGTGAGCCTTCAAAATAAAAGCACCGCTCAGTGCGGTTTCACCGTCATGCTGTTCCAATAAAGAGCGAAGAGCTGACCTCATGACTGCGCCTGTCCTCAGACGTTTAATGTGCAGCAGCACAAGCTCCATTTCAAGACTCAAAGCTCCTCCGTGCTGTGTTCACGCCTCCAAACCCTCTGCCGCCTACAGCAGAGCAGCCAATCAGGCGACAGCGTTGGTCTGATTGTAAAAACAGAGCTGATTACAGTTAGCTGTTACAACTCAATCAGCTGTTCCAAAAATAAAGGACAAACAGCATGTTTAACGACACTGATGTCCCTGTAAAGTTACAGATTACGGTAATCAGATTACTCTATTCCCACACATGTGCAGCGATCAGCTGGTTTCAGTGAAGAAGCCATGCCAGCATTGCAGCCGAAAGTCTGCATGTCCAAAATCAGCCCACAGTGAGCAGCATGAGCCGTGTGGACGTGCTGGCCAATCAGAAGCCTCCAAACAGCAACATGGTGCTCAGTCTGACCTGGAAAAACCTCCGTTCTGAACGTTTCATCTTTCCCCACAGACGAGTGAGCGAAAAAGCAAATCACGTAAAGAAGAGCTACGTTTACCCCATGTACACAGTACTGCACATAATACTGCACACAGTACTACACAGATGGAAACACTTCAGTCCCTCATCCTTAAAAAAACAGCTGAAGGAGCTCAGAGCTGCTGTGAGATGAGGTCAGAGGTCACAGCAGCCTCTTGGTTCAGACTTTGGGGATATTTTGGGTCGGACCAGAACAGCTCTGAGCGCGCTCAGTCCGTGTCTGATTTTAGAGAATGAGTCAGCAGCCCAGGCTGGTTTGTGTCTCAGGTGAAAGTCGAGCTGCAGAGTTTCCAGCCGCTCGCAGGAATCTACATTTGTTTGCAAGGGGAGGGGAGGGGCTGAATGTGGTGGAGGGGGTGGGGCTGAATGTGGTGGAGGGGGTTGCTAATGCAATCCAGACTGCGGGGAAGAGCTTCAGCTGCAGGACAGACACCAAACAAATGCTCCACCAGCTCAGACATGTGAGCCGGGAGCAGATCTGAGGTCAGATCCTGAACAAGAACACAGCGCCCACATATCCAAGCTTCCCAACGTGCACCTGAACACCCAGTGACCCTGCAGATGAAAACCAGGAGGCTCTTCCTCCCCTCTGTGCTCCTTCGTCCTGTTTGACTTCATGCCCACACTTCAAAGCTCTTACTGACACACCAACGTGTGAGGAGCAGTGCCTGAATGCAGCACGGGACAACAGCTGATGGTCAGCTGACAGGAAGTGCTCTCAGAGGAGTTCAAAGTGAAGGCCGGGTCCATTCTAACATTTCCATGTTCTCAGCTTCAGGCTGACATCAACCTCGGCGTGACATCACTTCCTGTTTTTCTTCTTCCCAACTTGAAGCTTCCTGGGTCTCTGACGTCCAAAGTCGGGTCATTCTGAGCTCTTTGGTTTCAGTTTCACTTAAGCCTGAAGCTGCATTCATGGTCCTGTGTTTGCGTCGGTAAAGCTCTGCAAAGGATTATGGGAAATTCACCAGAGAGGCACACGATTGGCTGCAGCAGCCCATGTGATGCTAAAGCGTGAGCAACAAAACACGCCCAGAACCGCATGGTTAACACAGTCCAGCTTTCTCACCATGCTGCTGAGTGTGCTCAGAAGGTGTTTAATGTGTCACTGGTGACTGGTGGTTACCTGGGGGTGGGGAATCTGCCCGGTCAGAGGCAGGTACGCCCACACACCACACCAACCACGGTCGCAGGTCTGGACGTGAAGCCAGTGTCAATGTGCCTCACACCTGCACTGCCTTCAGCTCCATCTCCGCCTTCAGCTCCGCCCTCAGTGAACATTTTCCTGATGAGTTTCTGAACTCAGTCGCTCATTTGAGGTGACGCTGACTCAAACAGGAAGTCCAGGTTTGTGCAGGTATGCAGGAGTTGGAGAAGACATTCACGCCAGCTGCAGAGGTGTGACTGTCCCACAGCTGATGTAGGAGGCGTGGCCTGATAACAGGTGATTTTCCAATCTGATCGATCAGCTGTGACATATGTGGTGGGAGGACCAGACACACACAAACACACACCCTCTAACACACACAGACACACACGCACGTTGGTTTATTCTCCACAGTGAACCCTCTGACGTTCACAGGAAGCCAGTTCCTCCGCCTCCTCTTATCGCCATGGAAACTGCTGCTCTTACATACCTGGCTCAGGTCAGCTGATCTCAGGTCAGCCCGAGGAGTTCCTCAGGGCTCTGTGCTCGGTCTTCATTTCATTTCAGTCTGCTTCACATCCAGAATGAGGCTCCGCCTCCTCGTCTCTGCTGTTATCGATTATGTGTTGTGAACGTTTTAGCTGATTTTAACCTTAAATTTTAAATTTAATAACAGGATTTTCTGAAACACGCCCAACAGCTTCAAATTCATCAAAAATAAATAATTTTTAAAAATATTTCCTGATGGAAAGAAATAAAGCTGGAGTGATTTCTCTGTAATAACAACAAAATGATACGTTTGTTTTATAAAAAGCTGTTTTACTTAAACTTAATGAACAACGTTCTTTTCATTCACAGACACATTTTTGTGTTTTTAATTTAAAATGTTTCTGCTCAGCTGTGATGTGAGGTGTAACTGATCAGTGACATTTCACACTGTGAATACCTGCAGCTCTGCACGTGACCGTCAGGCTGACCCCTCCCTGCACCCTGACCCAGGCTAACAGAGGTCACAGACAGACACAGGTGAGGACCTACCAGCTGTTTCCGGAGCAGCAGGATGTTCTCCTCCAGCAGCTTGCCCTCCGAGCTCAGCTGAGCCTCCCTCCGCCGCTCCCGGAGCTCCAGCGCGGCACGGACCAGCACCTCCTGCCGCCGCCGCAGGAGCTCCAGCTCCCCGAGCCCGGACACGGAGGCTTCCAGCCGCTCCCGGACCGCCGCTCTGTCCCGCCTGCAGGGCCCGGACGGCAGCATCACCCCGCGGAGCTCAGGGCGGTAGCATCCCTCGGAGACACACCTGCCGAGTCCACCTGGACCTCACCTGAGAGCCCTGGAGTGCGAACGGGACCCTCCGCCGGTGCCGTCGGGCTCTCGGGAAACCTGCGGGGTCTCCACGAGCGGTCCGCAGGGAGCTCCGAGCCTCCCCGGAGCCGCGGCGCGCACAGAAGCTGAGAGAAGGAGCTGAGCTGCTGCCGCCCCCGAAGCTCAGAACACACTGAGCCTCCGCCGCCCCTGCACACAGGCACGCCCCTCACCGTGACGCATCATCAGACAAACGCGCGCGTCCTGTCCTTCTCTTCAAAATAAAATGCTTCATTTTCATATTTTATTCTGCAGAAGAGCTCGTTCCATAATCCTGAAGGATCCGCTTTCTGTGAACTAAGAACACAATTCAAGTTTTCATGTAGAGTTTGAAAACGTGTTTCGAGGGTTGATGTTTGAAGAAACGAGGCACGATCGTCACATTAAATATGAATAAACACAATCATCACCGGGCGACGGGCTATGAACAACGCGACACGGCTGTAAACGTGAGCATCACATTATCAATAACATGAGTCATTAAAACTACAAACACATCAGGAGGTACATCTGATTCTTTTCAAGAAATTAAAAATATAAAAGAGAAACCATCGATCGTGAGCATGCTGAAATATGAATTTATTATCATTTATTTTTGTGTCTGCTGTCCTGATCTCTGCTCAGGTGTTTGCAGCAGAAACGATTTTTTAACTTATGACTGGAGTCGAATAAGTGCAGACGAGAGCAGCAAAAATACTCACTAAAGCACTGTGAAGGCTTTTATTTTCTTTCTTTTCATATTTTCTCTATGAGTCTGTTGTGGCCAGTGCTATCCTCTATGCTGTTGCATGCTGGGGCAGCAGGTTGAGGGTCACAGATGTCAACAGACTAAATAAACTGAGCAAGGCCAGTAATGTTGTGGGGATGGAGCTCCGGCTTCCTCCCACAGTCCAAAGACATGCAGTGAGTGGGGATAGGTTAACTGGAAACTCTAAATTGCCCATGAGTGTGAATGGTTGTCTCTGTCTATGTGTCAGCCCTACGACAGACTGGCGACCTGTCCAGGGTGGACGGCTGGGATCGGCTCCAGCGACCCTGAAAAAGGATAAGCGGAAGCAGATGGATGGAAAGTTCACAGGTTAGAGTCAATCATATATATTCCACCTCGGTAATAGTGATTTGTATATATTAGTGCTATTTCTTAAATTTGTAAACTCTGTAACATATTGTATTATTTAATTAGTTTAGTGTGTTACTGTCTTGGCGCAACTGTAACCCACATAAATTTGATTAATAAAGTATTCTGATTCTGATTTTAATCGCGGAACGCGCATGGGATTTTATTTTGAAGAGCAGAGTCAGGGCACTTCCTGTCTGATCATGTGAATTAGCGTCAGCTTGATGTTCCGCCCCTCATGTCGACCTGTTCTCTGAGAGTTTCCCGCAGGTCCTAACGCCGTCCTTCATACTTCAGGACGGGAATCTGTTATTAAAACCGTGTTTTTAATAAAGCTGTTTTATGTCACATTAGAAATTATTGTCACTGAAAAAGGAAATAACTGCAAACAACAAACAAAGTTCTGCTGAAAACAAACTTTTTATTAGAAAAAGCTTTTATTTTTCTAACAGTTCATCTGCAGAGGCGGGGGCGTGGCTGTGAGCTGATGTCGTGTTTGTATGTATCATCACTTTGACTAATCTTTATTGTTCCCCTGGAAACAGCTGAACAGACAGTGAGAGGGCCTTTGTGTGGTTTTTGGGTCACTACAGTCTCAGTCTGCTAATGAGGTCAGCTTCATTGTTAATGAGGCGCTCACAGCACAGCGCCCCCTGCTGACCACGGTCGTCAGTCACTTCCTGTCTGAAAGGCCGACACCTCGTGAAGCTGATCCGACACCATAAAACAAATATCAAAGTCTAGTGAGGCAAGGAGGGTGTCTCGGAAACCTTGCAGTGCCAGAATGTGACCTTGGGGCTATGATGGCGTGTGAGCTGTTCCTCTCACAGGGTCATGAGGATGGGTGGAGGAGTGCTGATGTGGATGGCGTACTGGTTTGTCGTGGTGGAGTGAGCTGAGCGTGAAGGTGAAGCTGACCTGCGATAAGACACTTGACCAATCAGAGCTCTAATCAGAGCTCTAATCAGAGCTCTAACAGGTTCAACCATGCTGCGCTGAGAAGCTTTTGTTCTTCTGCGCAGCGACTTCCTGTTAAGCTCCTGTGATGTCATGGCGTTGTGCCGTTTCATGAGGAATCCGTGTGCCGGTAATCTGCTGAGTCTCAGACCCAGAAATCCTCCTAAAAACCCGGATCGTGCTCTCTGCTGCAGCTCGGGACAAAACGTCCCATTAGAAAGAACTAATCATCTTGTCACCTGTCGACCAATCAGACAAGCCGGCAGGCTCAAAGACACTACTGAGCTGGGAACAGAAACACAAAAAGGAAACAGGTGCAGAACGGCATTCCTGCAGGTTCAGGCTGAAGGTTTAAACGTCCAACCAGCTCCTGATGGAGGAGCAGGAAGTGACGTGTTAACCTGACAAGCCTGCTTGTGTTACCTGGTGATGGTTCCTGGAGTCCTCAGAGGGATGGAGGCTTTAACGTCCAAATCATCCACGTCTTCAGCTCCAGCTCACGCTGAGGTCGAGCACTTCAGACGTCCTGAAGATCACGAGATCCTCCTGAAGCCGTCCCCGCCTCCTGCGAAGGACAGCCCGAGAGTTTCAGTACACACACACACTCACTCACACACACACAGACAGACACACGGTCTGTTCGGCTCAGCGCAGCACTCGATGTCTCTCTCACGTTTATTTCTCGGCTTGTTTCTCAGCTGATCTGTTCTTCAGCCTCGTTAACTGTGTGAAATGAGATCTTTGAGTCAGGGCTCAGCTGATCAATCAAAAACACGACTAAAGGCAGAGAAGCAGTGTGTGTGTGTGTGTGTTTCCTGAGGTTGGAGATCTGTAGATCATCTGCAGCTTAATTAACCCTGCACAGAGTTCAAGCCTCCTTCTGAGAATATCGATCATCACACAAACACACGGACCCTCAGAGAGCCGATCAATCAGCCGGATCAATACTCTCTCTCTCTCTCTCACACACAGGCAGACGTGCTGGATTCTAACCTGTCAGGATAGTTTCTTCTGATGAAATCATAAAATACTTATTCAGTTTTTATAAAACAAATTTCAGTATTTTCAGCTTGGCTTTTATTGTGAAGGGCTAACTTTACATCTGCGCTCTTATTGTGGTAAATCACAGCTTCCTGCAGGGTTTTCTGTGCTGGATTCCTCACACTGGCCCAGAGGCCCCTGCAGATCAGTGAGTGTGTCTGTGTGAGTCCTGGTCAGTGTCAGTCTCACTGTCTCCCTCGCTGCTTCACTAATCCTTTTTCCTCCCCATCATCCTCTTATCTGCAACACAGATAAGAGGATGTGTGTGTGTGTGTGTGTGTAGGAAGTGTTCTCAGGGTTTGGACTTGCAGGCTGACTCTGTCATTGATGAGTGAAATTCACCGTGAAGATGAAATACAAAGAAATGCATTTTCACCTGAAGGCTTCACTTCTTCATGTCAAAGCCAATAAAGTTTGCCTTCAGGTTTTACCGTCCACGGGTCTCAGCAGCTCGACTCTGAGAGCTGAATCGTCCGTGCCCAGCAGGGGACGCTGCATTTCTGTAATTGGACTTACCCCTCCCCCTGGAGCCAGTGAACGGAAGAGTTGCATCATCTCCGTTTTCTCCCAAGAACCGCGTTTTTATGGCAATGACAGATCATGGAGCCTCACATTAGCTCCACATTTTAGCAACATACGCTAGCTGCACCACATTTATATTTAAAGGTGAGAAGTTATAAAGCATCAGCTTGTTATCAGCACACATTCCAGCTGCCTGATAACAACTTGTGGGAACTCTTTGAAGGCTGCGACCCTGAATGCTGAACCCCCGCCGACAGGACTCTGACTCACACAACTGCACAGTCCTGGCCACTATAGCACAAACATGTGAGAGAGATCACAAACATTAAATTAGATCATACCCCACAGCAGCCATGGGCAGCTGACCCTGCACCATTTACCTCAGCTGGCCATGCCGGGTGAGAATCGGCCATCTTTATTTACTCTGGGGGCTGTAACACTGCTGACCGATGACGGCTGTACTGAGCAGGGGCGGATCTAGAGGAAAGGTTTTGGGGTGGCATGGAGATCAGATGGGGTGGCAAAGTCAAAGCCATTTCTTTACACAGTTGCAGGTGCTACATTATCTAATACATACCATATATAGTCAAAATACATCAATTTGCAGTAAATTGTGTGTTTAATATAACACCGTCTAACATTCTTTTTGGCATTAGCCCAAATAACTAAACATTTCAGTTACATTAAAAAATATATTTTATTGTATGTACTGTAGAGTCTATACAACAAATAAGCATATATCCCAATAAGTGTGAAACCAGAAAGCTACACAACATGAGGTAGAATGTGGAAACCATACTGGTCCACCTCCTTTATCCTTGCTTGTACACCAAAATGTGACCCACTCGTCACAGATGCTCCATCATACCCCTGGCCAATAAGATTCTGTCTGTAGTCCAGCCCATGTTTTTACTACACTGCAAAAACTCAAAATCTTACCAAGTATATTTGTCTTATTTCTAGTCAAAATAATCTCATTAAACTTAAAATAAGACACAATCAGCTAAGAGTAACATCTCAGTGAGATATAGGAACTTGTTTTTAGACAATGAATCTTGAAACTAGAGAATTTTCACTTGTTTTAAGTGGGAAAAAAAATAAATCTGCCAGTGGAGCAAGATATTTTTTCTTAAAATAAGAAAAGATTAATGATTATGATTATGTTAGTTTAAATGAATCAACACCCCCGAGTCATTCTAACTATCAGAAACCTCGAAGCACAGGCCGCGGGGGCGGTGTGGCAGCAGTTTTCCACACCAGTCTATTAATCAACCAAAGACCAAGACAGACTTTTAATTCATTTGAAAGCCTGATGCTTAGCCTCGTCCACCCTAGCTGGAAAACTCAAAAACCAGTCTGTGATCATCTATCGTCCACCTGGGCCTTACACAGAGTTTCTGTCTGATTTCTCAGACTTTTTATCTGATTTAGTGCTCAGCTCAGATAAAATCATTATTGTGGGTGATTTTAACATCCATGTAGATGCTAAAAATGACAGCCTCAACACAGCATTTACTCTGTTATTAGACTTAACTGGCTTCTATCAAAATGTAAAAGAACCCACTCACCACTTTAATCACACTCTAGATCAGGGGTCTCAAACTCAATTTAGCTGGGGGCCGCTGGAGGCAGAGTCTGGGTGAGTCTGGGCCGCATCAGGTTTCCCCACAAGAAAGCATTGTTAATAAATGTTTAACCCTCTCAAATCTCTTCATTTTTTAACACAAAATAAGATGAAAAAAATGTA
>VOQK01026579.1:0-16013 GCA_015052645.1 Benitochromis conjunctus
AAGAACTTTGTGTTGACAAGATTGTTAGTTAATCATTTACAAATCAATATTGTCTGTATGGACGGCAATTTTCAAATAAAAAAGTGAACATGCAAAACTGCGGTGTTAAGTGATGCGTTAAAAATTTTGGTGCACCTAACTTTTTTGCTGGTGCACGTAAGAAAAAAAGTTAGGTGCACCAGTGCAACCGTGGCAAAAAAAGCCTGTCCAGGCTTTAGTCTTTCTGGGGAACAAGCGTTTCCATGTATAGGCTGAATATATAGGAAGCTCCAAGAGACAGAAACAGCCTCAAGACAGAACTGAAGCTCCTGGAAAAAACGTGTCCTACTTTCTTCAAAGAACAATTGCCTGTTTCTTCTACAGTGCTCAACACTGGGAGAAATGAGAAGTGGGGGACAGATTTGATAACAGCTCCCAATTACCATCAATAAAAAGAAACTGTGTTTCTTTGAGTGAAGAAATTCTCCCTCTCTCTTCCCATGGTGGTTTTGGACTATGTTAGGCTGATGGTAATGGGGGCCAGGCTTATTTCACTAATGATTTAACCATGCCTTTGTCTGTTTCTCTGCCTGCTAACTGTGTCCTCTGGAGAATGGCTATGCTAATCCAAAAATCTGGCTTTAGTTTAGAAAGCACTCACAGCTGTCTTCCTGTGTTGTGTGAAATCAGGGGATATTTTTGAAAAGATGACAAACATTAGTCCAGAAAATAGATAAATAAAAAAAAAAAAAAAATCAGGAAAGTAAAAGTTAGAGCAAAAAAATCTTTGATCAGTTTCATCATTTTCTAGCTTTGGGGATGACAGAGACCTTCATTTTTTGCAATGTGAGCAATAATCTCTTTCTGTAGCTTTGAGGACAGTGATAAGGAGCGGGCCAAGAAATGATGCTGGCATCTAGAGCTTGGAAGAAAATACCACATCATCCAATTAAACTGAACATAACACCATCCCTGCTCTCAACTGCCAAGTGCAAAACAAACTAATAGCAGCAGAAACTAATGGACGCTGGAGAAGGTGGAGGCATCGAGAGACGGCTAATGCCATCCTACGCCACTAGCTTGTCCAGGTAAAATGCACACAGGACAAAGGCAAGAAGAGCCCTGTGGGTCGAAAGTTTTGAAAGAGAGAGCCTGTGTTTGCTTTGTACACCTTTGCCTGAACAAGCATTTCCTCCCCCTTGCTTCCTCCAACCAGCCACAAATAGTTTGAATTGGTGCAGTGTGTGAAATTAAGCCTGACGGGTCTCATTAACAAAAGCCAGTCAGTATTTTTTTTTTCCCCTTGGCATAGCTGAGATTTGGAAAAAGTGTCATCTCAGCAGCAATACTGGAATTTTTGCATTTGCCACATGAATCACTTTTTCTAAGCAGATTTAGGAATTAAGGTCAACAGCAAAAAAAAAAACATTTTCACTGTGATTTCTTTATCTGCAAGAACATGAGGAGAATATTTGTTGTTTTCCTTATCTTCTAGCCCACGCCTTGTTTCAAAGAAGTGACCCAACACATTGTGCATGTAGCCTTAAGGTCTCAGAACAATGCATCAAATAGAAGCAAGTGTTGCAGAGAAGACAAGTCTAGTGGTTCTTTGTGAAAGGTCAAGTACAGCACATGAAGTATCTATTGTTATTATCCACACAAACAGTAACATCTGTGGTGGGAGCTGTGGAGATGGAGGCACATGCAAACAGAGCAGGACCTAAACCTGCTGAGACACAGCAGCACAGATGGCTGCTTTTTATCCAGCTGGCACTGAGACGTATGGAAACAGAGATCATTAGTGAGGTAATAAGTGCATGACAGTGTTAGCAAAGGTAAGTTGGTCATCAACAAAATGCTTATTCACAAGCAGAAGAGAAATGGAAAAATATCAGATCAACGTGGATTACTAAACAAAACACTGTTTCTGAATTTAAGCACCCTCATCAGTCCCTTCCCTGTGATATTTACAACTGGTCAAAAGACTCTGTGCTTTACCATCTTTAAGCTCACGTAACTGTTGTTATGTGTAGCTTTTTATGAGACCTTACTAAGATAATATAACAACACAATTTAAAAATAATGTTATTTTATTCCCACAAGTCATAGATTACTCAGTTACGCTGACTCTGCTCGGATCAGCTGGTTGTCGCGTTTATGGCTTTCCAAACACGTGTTGCAGGGAAATTGCACAGTTCTCTCTGGTGGGCAAAATACACAACGTCAACACTCACAACATGATCTCCTAACTCAGCTGTATTGGCATTTGTCAGCAAATTGCTAATATTGGCCGATCTATCATTTGGGATTCAGTGCCAAGCACAAGAAAAACATATCCACATGTTGGCAAAGATACTGACAGCTGTCAAAAATATGTTGAGACTGTCTAGTTTTCATTTCTCTTTTTCAAAACATATGTGCAAAACCTAATGTCACAGAGCTGTCGGAAATCATTATTTAATTTTTACTGCAAGTCATCCTAAACAATATACACATTAAATACAAGCCACTGACTATCAAATCAGTTCAAAACTATCACAATCTTCCTCCATTTAAAAGGTAATCTGACGCATGACTGCAAAAAGTAGTGGTTTTTCCTTTTGCTTTTTTTGGCACTGAAAGCAAAAAGTAAGCTCATCTCCCACCAACAGCAGACTAATTCAAAAAGTGTGTCCAGCACTAAAACCAAACATAAAACAATACTGCTGCATTCATAGCTTCTGAATTTGTATAGGTGGAGGAGGTGATGGCTATATTTTAAGTACTTTTACTAGGAGATTTAATTTACCACACGGAAAAAACACAGCAGACATGAGTTAGTAACGCAGCGTATTTGCATCTTCAAGAATGCCCAGAGAAGATCTATATGCCTTCACTTCCTATACATGATACCAATAATCTAATATTCCACCGCGTGCATTAGCTGCTACTTCAGTTACTCCGGTCAGTTTGCACAAAGCCCGTTATGAAAAGAAAAAGTTCTACAGTAGCTGATATAGATATCTTACATGCTATGTCCAGTATGGATAGAGTATTGCACTAATAAGCAAACTGCAACGCTGGGAGGTGTAATATGACAACCAGTAAGTCATCAAGTTGTGAACAGTGGCAGCGTGTATACAGTTTTTGCTTTGAAGAGAGACAGTATTTCAGTACAAAAGCAGCACAGAGAACAGAAATAGCAAAACAGTGAAAGAAAAATAAGAGACTAATCACAGAAAGACTTCAGTCCATGGGGAGAAATCAGACTCCTTTGGTATCGACTTGAAGAAGTGACAAAGCAGTACCGCAAATACAACTCTGGAGAGGCACACACTGCAGAGGACAAGTCGAGACTTTGGCTTTTGATGAGTTAAAGTGTATATTCTGTATGGGCTCACCTAACAACCAAGAAAAGTGCACGAGAAAAACACTGAGACACAAACAGACCAACACACGCAGTCATTCTCAGACAAACCAGAAGCAAACTCACAGTGCAATGAATCAAGCAGCACTACTGCCAGCCATGGAGTCCCAGTAGGTGAAGCAGAGAACAGCTACTGCTGGAACCTGCAGATGACAGAGACACAGAAGGCAGAGAAGGACAAGATAAACACAATGCACGACAGTGTGACGAGGAGAATAAAGAGGGTGGGCGATGGGAAGGGAAGACAGACAAAGTCAAACGAAGATGGAGGAAAAGAAAGGGAGAGAGCATTTAGTTGTTTTGCCTAAAGCAGATCTCTAAACACTGAGGCTCATTTTCACAGAAAGTCATTGTTCTGGCACAGTGTTACAGAGCAGATATCAGATTTACTGGAACACTGATCATCCAGGCAAAGTCATCCAAAAGCCATAGACAACAATCTATTAAACAAATGAAGAAAACACAGTGCATATAAACTCATTTGAGTTTCAAGTAGCCCCGAGGGTTTGTTCTTAGCATCAATCTCTCAGATTCATCCTACAGTGGGACAAACACTTTTTAATTAATGTTCTTGTTAAAAAGTGCAAAAAAGTCTGCTGTGAGCATTAAGCAGTAACCTGTTTTACGTGAGCTCTTCAACGTGCATGTACAAGTTCATCAAAATATTACAACAGTGGAATCATTTCACTGTTTTTTCTGTTCTGATTATTTATGTAGTTTACAATAAAGTTCATACATACTTTTTCCCTTCTCCACGTACCTCTAACTGAATATGATACCCTCCATTTCTTCATTCTATCACCCCCATTTAACTGTACAATTTGTTCAAGGTGTTGTATTCGCTGCAATATATGTGGATCTACTATTTGTTGCTATGCGACTAAGGAAAATTTAGGAAAATAATGCAAAACCATCCCCCCGTATTAAGAATTCAATCACTATAAACCGCTCTGCAGCAATGCATTCGAGGACAATGCGTCTCTTTTAGGAGGATAAAAATAACAGCAGTCATCTCAGGGGCTCGGCTTTTTTTGTTCATTTATTCCCTTTACAATGGAAAAAAATGATCTGTCAAAAATTGGATGAGGAGAAAAGATGGAGAAAATATCCTCAGATATTATGCTGTGAAAAAACAGTTGGCATACAAGAGCATACATGTTTGGTATCAGAAGTGTACCTTTACGGTCACACTACTTTGGACTGAGATGTTTGTGCAGATTTTCCAGAATCATAACTGCAGAAATCTCTGAATTGTTTCTACTATGAGGTCCAGTACAACAAAAGACACTGGCAGACTTCAGTATGCTCACTTGTTAAAAAAAAAAAAAAAAGCCCAATAGTTATGACCCAAACTGCTGCATGGCACTGGGAGTTGAAATGTGGTTCACATATTTCTCCCCATTACCACAGTCAGGATGCCAAATTAAATAATCCAGCAGACTCATTTCTATGGTTTTAGAAAAGACTTGGTCACGTTGGTTAAACTGCATGCTTGTTTACTACTTTTGTGGTCTTTTGCTCGCTTGTGTTACGCTGTCTCTGGTACTGACTGCATTACTGGAGATAGACCAGATGACTGCAATTAGTCTGGTAAGTAAAATAACCGGGAAAAAAAACTGATGGAATTTTCAGGGATTCAACTTTCAGTCAATCCCATGAATTTTGGGTCAGCCAGCAGCCAATCAGTTATGGCATGTCTGCATGTAAAACAGCTAAAGACAGTCCAGTAAAAGAAGAAAGTTCAATAAATCTCCAGGCTTCCTGAAAGACATTCAAAGCTCTTCTTTGGATATTGGCTGCCTTTTGTTCTGTTCTGTGTCCACATGATCCCGCACGTCTTCAATAATGTTGAGGTCCGGGCTCTGGGGAGGCCAATCCATGACTGATCATGTTCCACTGTGAGATTTTCTATCCAGACAGTGTTTTAATGCATTGGCAGTGTGTTTGGGATGTCAAGAAATGCCAAGTTTACAGTTAATAGGTGTTTGGGAATTCATTTAGTATTTTTTAACAAAAGAAATGGGAACCAATTGTTGTTTTTTACAACAGGCTGCCAGTAACAAAGTGTCTACACATACAACACAGTTGATGCCTTGAATTGGGGGTCTCTATTATATTTCAATGATTCACAGGAAAGTGGCTGAAAATGGTGCTGAAGAACTATTGCTCAAGACCGCCTTACAAATGACATAAAATCTGGTTAATTAATTGAAAGAAAAATATAAAGAAAACAGAGGTGACAAGTCGTTTGCATAGTATTACATATTGAGCATGTCTTATACTCATATGACCCTCGTTTGTTTTTATATCGAAGAAGCTGTTAAACCTCTCCTGCATCTCCACTGAACAAAGGCATCACCAAATTATTTGCTGACAGGTCAAAAGATTCTCAATTATACAGACTTGGATATATCTGGCACAGAATAGTTTTTTTACCTGGCCTCCCAGATCCCCTTCACCTTTTTGAGCCTACAATCAAGTACTGAAAGCACAGTTTGCTGACTCACTCTCATTAACACTGTCTGCAGCGAGGCTGGGCCACAGCTCCCATTTGAACCACTAATAATCAGCAGGACAACAACATATATTGGCAGCAAGATTAAAAAACAAATCTTGAGTAAACAATACAGTGCTTAAGTTATTTAACCTCAATTGTGCCAAAATGAAGCTGGGATTAAGGTATATTTTCAGCACAACAGTCAACTTTTTTTGTCTTGCTCAATCACATTTCAACAGAGTCTTATGAACCAGCGCTCTCATCTTGTTAAGAAAATATCCCAAACAACAACACTAGAAACTAAAGTACAAAACTGCTAGGTTTGATGGTTATGGTCCACTTAATTTAAGGGATTGCGACATAAGCCTGCATTAAAATGTAAGGCCTGTGTTTTTCTTAAATATGGTGTGTTCAATATAGTATAAGTCTGTGGTTGAGTACAAAGGAGCACAGGAAGCTTTTACACAACAACATGGCTCAGTGGAACACCACAGACAAATCGCCACTTAAACCCTGAGCTTAGCAGCACAGTTGACGCCACACAGGCTGAGAAATTTGCAAATGACACTAAACAAGCAGGTCAGTCCGGCTAGCAGCTTCAGTCATGTGAACAGTCAGTATAAAGCATTGTATAATCATCTTTACTCTTTGTTTCTGTCATTCGGTTCTCTGTGGCATATATTTTCGTAACAACTATCCACAAGTTACTCTGCATCTTGAGCGACAGGGTTGACTGGTCTTGAGCAGATCCCCACAGTGAACAGCCAGTGGTATTCCCTATTTAGGTGAATGTAAAATAGTAAGTGAGCTAGAGGTGAAAAAAACATCTCATATCACTAATGTAAGAAAACCAAACGCTATCTGTATTTGTCCTAAAACGTGTTCACAGATTTTATTACAATGTCAAAGACACACCAAATAATGAGTGCAACCAGTGTACAAGCAGCTACTGAAACCTGTCAGAAGAGATTTTGTTTATATGTAAAGTACAGATCGTTCTGGTAAGATGTGCGCTACTGACTGGCCTTTAACTGTTGAATAAGTAACAAAAAGTATTTCTCAAGACTGCAGCTTGAAGAAAGGAATGTCTGAACTTCTCAATATGACCGTTTCTGTGGAAAATCCTAACATATCACAATAATCTTTCCAGATTAACACGTGGATTCATCAAATCCACATGTTAACCGTGAGCGATTCTTTTTCAAAAGTTGTCTAAAAAGAATCGCTCACGATAAACATGTGGATTTGATGAATAAAACCTCAGTGCTTAGAGGCCATTATGCAGCTGAGCTGTTCTTCTGAAGATAATGACTGATTTTCTGCCATCAGCTGATGCTCAAAGGCTTTCTGATCCGGTCTTCTCAAAGAGCATGGCAGCATTTGATACAGCAGAAAGGAAGAAAAAAAAAAACCTTCTTGTTGGCTAGCGCTCACTGAAAAGCACTGGCACAGCTCAAGATGGCTCAAGGCAAGACTTTGGGTGGGAGTTAAAATCACTGAAGTTTGGGTCATTTTGGGGTCTAAAATCATTCTGTATGATTTTTTTTCACAAATAGTATTTAGAGTGTTTTTGCCCTGTATGTGCACATATCAAGATAATACCTCAAAATTGGCTTATCAGTCCACAGACTACGAGACTTATTTCCCAGCCCAGATCCAGTCCATGTGTAAACCATTACTCATGGTGATGATACGTGCAGCGTTTTAGCACATAACCATCAAAATGCAACTTGAGAATTTTGTGGATATCTCCACACTCAGAAAAGGGTCACCCAGAACATTTCACTACTCGAGTAAACGTTTTCTTCTGTAGTTTTATTCAACAAATGACTTGCAAATTGAGTAGAAAATATAGTTAATACAATGCAACGTTTGTGACTGACTTTCTCCTTTAAGCTCTGGTGTCCCCAAATTGCTCATTTGGAGCAATTACAGGCCTGCAGACCTTTAGCATTCCAGCTGTCAACTCACCCCTGAGAAAGTTTCTCCTACACTTCCCGCAGCGCCTCCAGCAAGTTGGATTGGTTCGATGGGCTGTTCTAGAGTACCGTAGCATAGAGCTGTTCCCACAGCAGCTCAGCTAACGTCAAAATACAGTTCAGTGCTAGAAGTTTTATTACAGGCATAATACCAGCTGACTGTTTCTTCTCTGAACAGTTTGTGTACAGGTTGAAGGCATGCTCTGGGTCACGGTCCTGATGTAAGCTTCAACCAAAGGACATGGGAGTGTATTACAAAATGCCTTTGCTGTTTAAGGTCAATTTAATCTCATACAAATTTCTCACTTTACCACCACCCAAATAATTTACTGGAATAATGAAAGGTAAAGAGAAAACCTAAAGAAGCACCAATCACAATTTTCATTCTGATTCCTGATTCTTTTTTCCTAGTGTGACTTGCCAATCAGAGCTTTTGTATACTGTGGCTGGCTCTGAGCTCTGAATAGCTTTAGTTTTAGCCACTTTGCCTTTGTCAGCCTCTTTAAAATGAGTGATTTAGGTGTCTGTTTAGGTGTGTTGTTGAGAGCATTTTCACGGTGGCCCCCCCACGGTTTACTTTAGCAGACTTTTCCACTCACTGACAACATGTTAACATCTGGCTGTGAAGTCTGATCTATTTGTCACTGTTCTGGCCTGGAGAAAGCTGAAACTCCACTCAATGGCCTTTAAATCAGGGCATTTCTGTACTGATTAGGGATTTGCGATAAACATTGCTGCCCTTGCTAGTTCTCACAAGAATAATTGACTGATTAATAAAATTAGAAAAATTAAATGAAAGTGTAACAATTAGTGGTTGGTTTAAAGACATTACAATGCCAACAGACAGTAAACCAGCCACGACAAACAACTGGAATTTTCTCTGGCAGGAAGTTGTAAATGACTTCGATGGAAAAGTATGCAGATGACAGTTATGCAAGAAGAAAGAAACTGCTAAGGTTAGCCACACACTCCAAACTAATCTGACACTGCGTGCATGCAATGCAATACATGATATGAAGAACATTTCAGCACTTTTTAAACACATTTTGATGACTAAGGAACGTGATTAATCTTCCTCTGCCTAATCTTGAGAGTCACATCAAGTAAAACATTAGCCTTTAATTCACCTGCGAGCCAGCTGAAAATTCTGGGGTTGAATAAATTGTAATGTAAAGTCATTGCCCATTAAAATAAAGATATAAGAATATAAAGAGTCAATAACTGTGCACAGGGACGTGGACTGAATTGTAAACAAAATTACATCTCTTTTAGGTCAGGCTGTGCAAAATCAGCTAAGACACATATGTGAGTATGGCAACTTCCTTCTTGAAGCTTATTAGAAAGAAATCTGCTGGAGGAGGACTGTGATTATCCAATACACATAGAGCAAATATAGTGACCAATAAACCACCAAACAAACATCAATCAGACAGAATTAGCATCATGACTCTCCCCCAAAAATGGCTGAGCAAGTTCTGTTATTCTTCACATTTGAGCAAACTATTACTGAATCAGTCATTTCAACAGAACATTGGCTTTTAATTTAAAGTTCCATTAAAACTACATTCATGTAAAAAAACAAAACAAAAAAAACCCAACCTTTTATTACAGATGCCACTCCCAAGCAGACAGCAGAGCACTCTGATTAAATAAAGAGGAGACCACCCACGGAGCAAAAAAACTCATGCACTTTAATTTGAATTATTTAATTAATTACTAAAATATTAGTTTTCAATCAGTATATTGGCTTTAATATTAAAATCAATTTTACAAGATAAATTCAACACTCATAAGGATCAGAAAAAAAATATCAAGAAGCAGAACATCAACCTCAATTTTTGACTTGTGAAGCTTACGTTACATGAACAGGAAAATGGAAAGCAGAACAGCACTGAGACACTGTAACTGTGTCTCATTGTGCAACTAAGAAGGCTGCAGCTATTCCAGTGTATAAAGAGCTCTCATTAAAATGTGACCCAGCTTGTCCAAAGCCACACTTCCTTGCTTAATTAGAGGGTGTCCCGTAAAGCGCTCAAACTCTCTTTTTTCCCCAAAAGCTTGACACTCAAGACAGGAGACGGTAATGATGCGCGCTCTGGCTCCCTGCCTTTACTTCATCTGATCTGTCCCTTTGCTCGCCCTCCTCTGTGGATCACCATGTCCATCTGTGTTTCTGAGCACATCAGCATGCTAGCAAGCCTCTGCCATGCTGAGCAGACAGCAACAGTTGCTGAAGCCTTGGAGGACGTGAAGAGGAGAGAGTTGGGAGTGAACAACACCAACAACAAGAAAAACTGTGAACTACTTACAAAGCAGTGGTGTTTATCCGGTCAGTGGATGGGCAGACGATTGAGAGGGAGGGAGAGAGAGAGAGAGAGAGAGAGAGCGCTGCATAACTAATGGATCAGAGATGAAGCCAGTGTATGAATGAGAGAGAAGGGAGGGACGCGGAGAGGAAAAGCTGGAGAGTAATGTGAGGAGCGAGGGAGGGAAGAGGTATGGGGGGGTGGGGGGTTATGATGTGGGAGCCAAAACAGAACAGAGGCAGAGAAAAGGAGACTGGTAGAGGAAAAAGGGAGGACACGTATATGACAGTGAGAATGTAATCAGCTTGGCTTTTTATATTTAAAGAAGAGAGGGTGGAAAATAAAAAAAATGTGTAGGGTAACAAAAATTGAAGAGGATGACAGCTACAGGCAAGATAGACTTGGCCTTTCCCCTCTTCTTTGAAGAAGTAATTCATATTCAGTCCCCAACAGTTCCTTCTTCCAGCCCAGCAAAGAACTCCTGATGTTGTTCAGCAAGATGATAAAAAAAAAAAAAAAAAGGGAAGAAATTAGAGAATGAGGCTGAGCTGGATCCTCCCAGCAGAATTGAATTCCCAAAGAGGCCTATCAAATTCATGATGCCTCTTAACCTTTACATTTTAAAGGCAGGGACAGAGTCGAGCAGCTGTCATCTTCCCCCCCACATTGATATTGATTCCGGCATAGGCAACCTCTGGTCTGTTTTACAAATGTAATAGATGTTTCAGTAGCCAAATGGTTTGTAAAGTGAATGAGTCTAGACTGTGAAAGTGATCTCCCCACTCTAAACAAGTACTATAAAATATTAAAAGGCACGAACCAGTGAAGGAAACCAGTAACGCAGAAGAGTAAGACTTTTCAGTTTCCTGAGAATTTGGCAACCTCCAGTCGCCTCAGTTTCTATAAAATGTATTAATAGGTCGGTTAAATGAGCCATAATGAAACAAAATAACAACAAACGAAAAGAACACTAAACTTAGCACAAAAAGTGAGGGAATCTGTGTTTGACTATTTCTTTGGTGTTTACTGGATTGGATGATTGAAGCCCGAAGAAACAAGAGCAGTTCCACAGTTTGTTTATTACACAAGCGTCAGCAGCATGTGGAAGAACCATACACAGCCACAACAGCCTGGCACCACCTCCTCATGCTGGTCACCAGCTTGGTCATGATTACGCTGCCTCCACCAAAAACTGTTACCCTATTAGTGCAGCAATCAGTATAATGTTCTCTGTGTCTTCTCTACACTGTGATCCTATGATCCAGCTGCTGTAGGCAGAATCTGGACTCATCGCTGAGCATAACTTTCCTTCATGTTTTCAGGTTGTCGATGCCACTGCAAACGTGACTGACAGTGAGGGGCAGTCGTGGCAGATTTCTATATGCTGACAGGGTGAGGAAACTGTCCTTTTGTGATGTCTTATTCTTAGGACATCCACTTTGCAGCCTGTCTGACAGGATCCTACATGGAACTTGGAGATGGTGCTAGGACTCACTCCAAATGCTGTAACTTGGTTTTGCAGAAAATCAGCTTGAAGTTTTCCTGTGGCACAGCCCCTATCCAGATCATAGCATGACATGCCTGGAGCAGACACCAACTGACAGCTGTAGCACTCACAGGTACCTGATTAGCAGCATCTGGGGTACCAGGAGCTCAGAACAAGAGTCAGTAGCAGAATTAAGCTGTTTGGGATTGGCAGAGAAGATTTGGCAAGTTTTTCATGAGTGCTACCCACATACTCAACTCTGCTGCTCAACCCACAAATGCATTTTCCTTCCAAATATGGCACTATTTAAAGGGGAAAAACAGGCTTTCCAACAGCATAAGATTTATTTTATTACCAATTTTATATTTCATCGGTGGATTAGAGTGCAGAGGTAGGACAGCAACTGTGTCCCAAGGTTTCAGCAGACTACTAAAAATGTTCTGCCAAAGTATGAGCAACTTTTTTTTTTTTGGACATTATTTGCAATAAAACTACAGCAAACCGTTTTCCTTACATTGATTAAAAATAAAATAAATTCTGATGATTCAGCAAAGCTATTGATAATTATTCAAAGTCAAATTTGAAATCCATTTCCTCACAAAGCTGTAGCCTTAAATACATTAGCCCCTTTGGCCAAGACTTCAAACTTGATATATGCCTGACATACAATATCTGCATGCTTTGATTAGAAAATTCATTTCTGGGTCCAGAAAAGCGATTATCCACACGACAGCTATGACAGGGGTGTCAAACTCATTTTAGTTCACAGGCTACATACAGTGCAATTCAATTTCAAGTGGGTTAAACCAGCACACCATTGCATAACATTAAAAATTAATTAATTAATTAAAATATATATATATAAATATATAACAACGTTCCTCTGAAGTACCATGGCATGCCTTGAGTAATGGAAAACTGTAAAATTGAACATGTGTCCGACCTCTGGCTGATGAAATTAACCAATGCACCCACTGCAAAATACAGCAAAAAGTAAAAAAAAATATACCTCAATTTGCTCCAATTATTCAACTTTGCAAGGCCATAACCACTGACCACTGACACCGCCTCAGTGCAGTGAACTCCCCTTAATCTTAAAGTAATACACAAAATATCTACTCAATCAGCAAAACGCAAACACCCACACTAAGACCATGGTACCACTGGTTTCTCTTTAGGGGTTGTGACAAGGTAACCAGTTGCTTTTACTTCAACATTCCTTGCCAAGTCAAATATTGTCAAAAGAATTGGAAGTCTTGAGCATGGCCATCAACATGTCAGCGACTCAGAGTCCCAACCCATCAGTAAATTCCATTGCCCAAATGCCTAGTTTACAGTGCGGCCTCCACAGTAATGCCTTTTTGTGAGACTTGAAAGACAGTTAAAATAAAGTGGACGCTATGACTGTTTTAAAAGCAAAACAAAGCTGAGAAATTCTGACTGAACGTTCCTCACCATTTATATGATGTTTGTAAGAGAGACAGTTTCCTACCAGCTTTTTTCCAGTGTTTAGTCTCAATGGCACAGCGCTACTAAATTAGCTTAAAGAGGCCATTTCCTATTGACCACAAAAGGTACTCTGCATGCAGATGTCAGTGCAGTTGGCAGCTGATGTGGTGAGGTCTACAGGGGCCCATCATCTGTGCTCACATCTGGACCTTATGCCTTTTATATTGGATGAGCCAGGATGATTTTCAGATAAATCCAAGGACCAACAAGGGCATTGTTTGTAAAGAGAGACAAAAACTGGAAGGTTTTTTATGAAATTAGAGCCGCTGTAGACATTTTTACAATAGGTTACAATGTGAATGGGATTTAAGCTATCACTGAAATATGTACTTTATGGCATGTACTTTATCATGAGATTAATAATGCATAAATATTACAACTGAAAGTGGAAAGGAGGAAAACCAAGTAAAACTCAGCCTTGGCAGTTCTTAGGCTTTATTTCAAAGGTTGATTGCTGAAGTAATAGCGTGGAGACAAGGAAATAAAACACAAGAAAGATAAATCCAGGAGTGGAGCCAGTAGGACAGAAGATTAAAAATGAAATTGAGCCACAGAGTTGTCAGTAATTAGCCATTCTCACAAAAAAAGAAGAAAAAGACAGAAAAAATCTGAATAAAGCAGGAGGCCTTTGAAGCCTTTAAGGTCACTGATGCTCCTCTATCTCATGCATTAGATTAAAGATATCTCTAAGAAAGTATTGCTGATCTAATAACTAAAATATGGCTAAGAAAAAACTTGGTGATATGTTTTTTCACTTGCACTTCATTGTAGCATATAACTTCACTCGATATCCCTTGAAAGCCTACTAGGAGTAACTTTTGAAGGTTTTTCCTGAACCGAATGTTCAAACACAGAGCGCTTCTATCACATTTTAGGCCTGTTTATTAAATAAAATGACAGAGTTTCCATCGGGAGTTGTGTTTGGCTGTTTCATCATTATGGGTACAGGGGAGGTCATCAAATGTCATCCCGACTAATGCTTGTTCGATTAATACTTTTAAGGGAATCTGAACTGACTTTACATTTACTTTAAAGCATCCAATGACCCCTTTTTCCCCTTTTCTTTCAAATTTTACAGAAACTAAAAGAACAAAGTTCTAATATGCTGGATTTTTTTTTTGTTTCTATGTTTTAAAGCAGATGTACTCCCAAGTTCAGAATATCCAGTGACTATTAAATTTAATGAGTCAACTGTTAAACTGTAAAATACTGTATAGTATAGGTTTTAAGCAACACTTCATTTCTTTTCATTTTGCTTCAGAGGAGCCAGACTTTGTCATTTCCTAAAGTGCTTCTGAGCAATAGTTCTCGAGGCTTTCTGAAAGTCGGTTTTTCTTTGGACATTGGCTGCTTTTTTCTCTTTTGCAGTCCAGTCCTTGTACCTGACCATTTTCACAGGAATGTTTTTTTATATTTTAAGCCACTTAACTTTACCCTACGAATCATTAAAACATAAAAAAGGCACCTAACTCTCAGGATGAAACCAGTGTTGTGTCTATATATAACAGGCAACCCAGTAATGAACCAATTTTAAATGGTATCTTTAGGCACTTTGTTTCTAGCAGGTAGACGTTACTAGCATTGTGGGATCATCTTGACAGGGAGCGGTACAAAAGGGAGCCAACATTCAAAGAAGAGCTCTGGGATATCCTTCAAGAAGTCTGAAAAACTTTTCCTGAAGACTACCTTTAGAAACTACAAGAAAGCTTGCCTAAGAGAGTTTGAAGTATATTGAAGAATAAAGGTGGTCCTACCAAATATTAAATTTTCAAGCATGTTTGAATTGTACAAAGTCTGTTTCACCTTATATGCTGCATTTCCATTTTTGTTTTCACTTTTCGATAAATCCTATTTTCAAATTAAAATATTAAGAAAGAAGGAGTGGTTCAAGACTTTTGCACAGTCCTGTAAACCAGCCTGTGAGCATATTTATGTTAAACTGTTTCCAAGAAAAATGCCTGTGGTTAGACACCATTATATGTATGGCCAACCTGCCATTAAGGTTTACCGCCTTTCATCTGCGAACATTGTGTTTGTATGTGAGGAGCTGCTACTTGCATAAATATCGCTGTCATGTGTGTATTCACACGCAAACAC
Source organism: Benitochromis conjunctus (assembly GCA_015052645.1). Classification (NCBI taxonomy): domain Eukaryota; kingdom Metazoa; phylum Chordata; class Actinopteri; order Cichliformes; family Cichlidae; genus Benitochromis; species Benitochromis conjunctus. The sequence continues at coordinate 15,260 of VOQK01026579.1, forward strand.
CATCCTCCCCTAACAGCTGTTTTTCATCACCACCCTTGCAAGCTTGCACATCTCCCGCTTCGTCATCCTCATATATCTTCGCGTTCGTGTGTGTTTATCAGAGAAACTGGGGGGGGGGGCTCATCCATCGCTCTGTCCTTCACCATCAGCTGCCCAGTTTGCAGATGGAAAGACTCAAGCGATCACAGATTTGTCACTATAATGCGTTCATTTTTACATGTTGTGTTGCAGCAATAAAGGAAGTGAGGGATGTGAGCCATGACCCATTCTTCTTTCTCAATGGCAACTTACCCATCACCTGAATAAATCAGCTTTTTTCTATTGAGTTGTTGGATCATGAAGTCTATTTTAACGGCACAGTGAATAACAAGGTTTAGCTATCAATCAATAATTTCAGGGAAAAAATGAGAGGGAGGGGCTAACGCTTGGCTCTGCTTTGTTAGTTATGTGTACAAGTTTCTCTTGAGAGTATAGAAAGAAGGGTGGACTGAATCTCATAATCCCTCTTATTTATTTTTTTTTGCAATTTCTGACATTCCAGAGTCATGATTTGATGGGATTTGATGAGGCAGTCATGTATTCCCAGGTTTGCTGAAAATTCACATCTCCATCCAATAGACTGTGAGATGCTGTTATAGATTAGTGTGTCCCACTGCATTACAGTCTTGTCAATCAACAGTGGCAGCAAGGGGAATCTGTGGGGGTGCCCACTCTGTGAAATAACAGGTCCAGCTCTTTTCAATCATGGCCTCAG
>VOQK01026580.1:0-17788 GCA_015052645.1 Benitochromis conjunctus
ATAACATTTATAGTTTAATCCTTAGAACACAACTCAACAAAAACAGTTTGAAATAGTCTCTAAATTTAGGTTACATTTACTTTTACTCACCTTATCCTACTGCTAGCAAAGGGTGCATTTAAAGCAGGCCAGTATGTAACAGTTTAAATAGAAGTTACAAAGATGAAATCTTGAATTCTTTTAAAAGCATATTTAAAATCAATATTTGGCACAACGCAAGTCCCATAAATGTAACAGTTTTGACTTTTCACCTAATAAACTGTAAGGTTAAGTTTTGTTTTGCCTTTTTTATTCTCCAGAGTTCAGTAGAAATGAGGAGAGAGGTCGCAATCCGTTGCCTGATGGTGTATCTGAAAGAGAAAGAAGAGGATCTCTTCAGAGAACAGCTGGTAGGTGAATCTCGCATTCTTTTATTTTATTTTTAAATGGCACATAAAATGCTGACATGTTTCCATTTAACCTACTTGCCAGGATGGTGAAGAGCAGTTCCCAGAAGAAGTGGTAAAGATCGTAGTCACCAGACGTGCAGCAGTGTCTCTCCCAGCCGTCACTAAAATTGTGATTGAAGGAACAGCAGTCCTGGAAGACCTTGATGTGCCCAGAGCTTGTGCCTTAATGATGGGGCTTATATACGCTCTCAATCTGAGCTACCCAAAACAAGTAAAGAACACTCTAGAGGTATTCCAGAAGGTATTTCTGGAACTTGATGGGCTTAAAGCCAGTCCACGGGTAATGTCTCTTAAGTGCAAACTTCTGTCGTGAAACAAATGTGAATTGGACTGTAGTATTCCGATGTGCCTCTTATGTTTTTGTATGCAGTCGTAGATGAGTGTAGTTTTGAGAGAAGTTCGTAATACATATAACCTTAGCTTTGGATTGTTCCGTTGTTGAACATTAAAATCTTTTCTCATTTCCTTGATTCTGCGACAAATTGGCCAAGTTCATACCAATTTAAGTTCATGTTAATGTACATGAAGTACATTTTTTTTGCTTAGTCATTTATAATTAAAGGGCTGCTGTAATGTTTCATTTATGTTGTATTGACACAGAAGTGTATTACTTTGAAAATGTTTTGTAATAAAATAATCAATTGGAATAAGTGAAATGGCTATGTGTGATTTTAGAAAAGTTACTATAGAAACCTAAACTAATTGGCATGGATAATTGTGAGTAGGATATATGTAAAAAAGTTAGTTAGTGTAACTCAACTAATGTAATTTCTCAACTTAATATTACCAGAAATTTTAAATTAATATTAGGTTGCATAAACTTAATTATGCTTTTGGAGGTCAAAGTAAATCATGTTGGTTTGTTAAACCAGTTGAGTTAGCCAAACCTAAAAATTACTTGCTGAATTTACTTAATAATATGCAAAATTTGTAACTTAAAAAGCTGAGTGGAAATTGTTGCCTTAATTTTTTAAGTTGAGCCAACAAAATATTTTTTAGAGTGTACAGAGGAAGGACCCTGCTGGTATTTAACCAAGAAATCACCTTACTGTGATGTGGTGCTAACCACTACCGTGCCAACCTTTTTCAGATCACATCTCTGGGTCAAGACACCCCCTCTAACCTCTGTAGGACCTCTGTTGCTTATAAGCAACTCTGTTTGTAGATTCATCCATGACCCTTGACAGATCAGCAGATGTCCCTGCAGGAATTAATTGAAAAAATAAATAAATGAAAAAAAAAAAAAGTTTAAAGATCATCTAAAGTCTCCATTTTCATCATTTAATATTCACTGGATCTAAAAAGCTTTCAAATAGACAGTGGTTAAATGTGACCCAGAATAGTCTCATTTCAGGCTAAAAGAATAACATTTTTGAGTATTTTTGCTGCTGTCAAATATCAAAACAGGTCAAACCCGACCCAAACAAAATGTGTTAACTGTCTTCACTGATGACAAACTTGCTTCACCAGTATGTGCATGTATGCCATTCACATTTTTGTGCACTGACATGAATGAACAAATCCCAGACTCAGTAAAATACACTATACCTCCCAGATGCAGCAAATATCTGTGCATGAATTACAGTGTATTCTACTGAGTTTTGAATAGCATCGCATAGATCAGCATTTTGGGTAAATTCAGTTCAATTCAATTTTATTTATATAGCCTTGAAAGTTGCCTTAAAACACAGGACTCAGCAGTCCTTTGTCAATGGTCCCTCGAGACTAAGAAATACCACATTTCAGCCAGAGATGAAGTTTGGAAAGAAAATTGGAAAGAATTAATGACCATTTGATGGTACTGATTGGGAGTGATTGTTAAAACACATGAATCAGTGTAATCATAAATTATGGTTTTTGTACAGTTTTGTCATCTAATAACACCAAACTTTTAAGGCACAGCAAACTCAAGACCTAATACAGTTAAAAATGTAATTAGTTGTCATGAAATTATATATAAGCTATAAATAACAAAATTACTTTTCAAACCAGTCCTTAAATATGTTTATTTTAAAGTTAAGACTCTAAAAAAAATTTTGAAGCCAGCCCTCAAAGGTCTTGAAAGAAGCAGTTTTTGATACTTGATTTTGACCGTAGCATCAGAAGTCACTGCCCGTTTCATTCATATCCTGTGCCATAAATACACAACAGTCAGTTCTATCAAACCAAAACACCTAAAGATCAGTGAAAACTAAGCATGGTAGGATTTCAATTGTGATTTTCAAATGAACCACATAAACTTAAATGTTAAAGGGGACAAATGTTAAACAAATTATTATTTTAATATAAGAGGAACAGGGTCCAGCCCCCAAGACCCTGAGGAGGAGGAAATAGATGGATCGATAATTATGTTTTGATTTCAGTGAGCCCCCACCCCCCCTCACCTCACCTGCGCACAGGCGCACGCAGGCACGCACGCACACGCACACACGGTGCTACATAAAGGTCCCTGGTCCACTTTAAAAACAAAGAATGGAAAAGAGGACTTTGGAGTAGAGTTTACTCTACTAGTACAAGAAGTCTACTTTTTTGTAGTAGGTATTGTAGGTAAGGATCATGGAGCTTCAAAAGAAGACATGATGATACACAATGTCCTGACTGCTATGAATGTCTTTCAGGTACAGGAACATTTCTGGTCTGCAGACATGCCCTCTGTTACAAATGCTTGGCCAGAATGATTGGGACCACAATTATCCATGACAAGAAACAATACAAAATCATTTTCCATTTACATTCGTCAAGAAAGGGGAAGGACCTGTTGTGCCTGAAGCAGACAGCAAGTCAGATGGAGGACAGGCCTAGGTGTCACTTCCCAAGTCTCTGGAGCAGCTTGGAGGACCAGAGGTCCTGCATTCAATGTCCTACTAAAGTAAAAAAAAAAAAAAAAGTATTGCCCTATCATGATACCTTAAGCTCCTGAGATAATATATTTTATGATGGACAGCATATTTATACACTGACCTGTGGCTTAGTTTCATACAGCAGAATGTATATCTCTAAATAAGGTATCAAAGCTTTTAAATACTTGAGTACAATGTTCATTACGTCTCTTAAATATACCCACTTCATACCAGGCCCATAATGTTTTTTCCTGACAAACTAACATGTTCAACTTGCATCTTTTAAGGCTTGAGAATGGCAGTGCTTAGATGATTGATGATTCACTGGACTGACTTAAGGTTAAATGATTTTCTTTCTTAAGTTTGTATCAAGGTCTTCAGGTTCAATGACCTTTGACCTCTTGCATTTAAAGCACAGAAGAAAAATACATGAAAATATTTTTTTAAAATCTCTTAAGAGATCCTAGATCTATGGACCCCTTCTAGCCATACTTAATGGGAATAAATATAGTCATTATTTGTGTCCTTGGCTGATATTGTACCTCAGAATATGTAAAGATGTTTTTACATGAATTATATAACAGATGCTCCAGTTTCACTTTGATAATCTTTGATTTGATTAAAGAGAAAAAGACACATTTACACAGTTGTCCTCTCAAATGGTTTAATTTATGTAAATATTCTATGTCTTAAAAAAAAAAAAAAAAAACCCCACCACAGTATAAACATGTTCACTTTTGACCATCACTAATTTGAGGCGATTTCTCAGGTTGTAACTTGTAGGACTGGCTCAGCAGGACAACTAACCCACAGACTGACAGAAACTAGGAGTGTACGGTTTTCTCAGAATGGTGGTGACAGCCGCACAGCTCATTGTCCAAATGAGTCTCTCCATTTGTCATGAGGCTCCACCTGCACTGTAGTATACAAGCATTTTAACAGTTTGCTCAAAAGTTTAACCTTAAACTTAGTGTATTTTAATATATCATTTGCGAATATGTGCGTTTTTTAAGTTCTATTATCTCATTTTGTCTGCAAAAATAAATAAACCAATGTTAAAGTCATATTAAATGTACCAATTTCACTTTCCCGTTTGGACAAATGCAGACAAACTAAAAAAAATTCCTGAGATTGTGGTTGAATGTGCAGCTTGGCTTTGCCCACAAAGGTATTTTCTGCTGCTTGGAAACAGTGTTGAACAACAAACAGGGTAACACAACTAAAGTTCAACTGCTCTAACAGTAAAGTGATTGTTTTCTTCAGTTTAACAGTTCAGTAACGTTACTGCGTCCACTTTTAGTGGATTTACCATCTATGGGCTGTGATATGTGGTTCTCCAGCAGGTTGAACATGTCAGACAGGATTGCAGAACAAAGGGTTTTGCTGTTTGAGGCTTCCCTAAGATAAGAGAAAGACTTGCTTGGCAACTCTCACTAAAGGACAAGTCACGTGTATAAACTTTTCCATAGAATCAACAAAGGAAACTGATAATATCTTGAAAATCTCCACACCAAATAAAGCACATCACTCCATTTTCAGTAATTCTGGACACTGAATACAACCAATCACTTTTCTTTCTTTAAAGGTCAGTACTTTGACCGAGGCATGAGTATCGCTGGGCTACATCAGTACAATCCAGGGAAAAACCGACGCTGTCACTGCAAGTAAAACAAACAAAGAGAGCAGGCAGAACAACCATCCCGTTGTCGTGCAAATCCTACGCCTGCGCTGGGGGCGAGCCACAGATATTACAACACCGGGTGCATCTCCTTCAGTCATGGGTCGCCCTTGGGCGCTTATGATGAATATCTGGGATCCCTTTTGGCAAGGGCTGATCCGCTTCTGTCGCAGAGAAAAGCCTCTAAAGCAGCGAGTGATACAGTAAACTCCACTTGGTAAACCTGAGGCGCGCCGTGCGCTCTGCTGCTGTCCCACCGGCGAAGGGAGAGGCACCTTCAGGGTCTGGCGCTCTTTCAGATCATTATCGGCCGCGAGTGATTTCAGCGCTTCATTTTGTTTTTCGATGAATGTAAGATGTCGGCAGATCGGGCAAACGATCGTGTTTCTGATATTTCCATCGCTGTTGATTGTCACCAACGTTTTGACTAGACAGTCGTGGCAGAAAACGTGTCCACAACTTAAAGTTCGTTCGGTCCCCGAAAGATACTCGTAACATACCGGGCATTCTTGTCCGTCCTCCTGGCTTTCGTCCTTATAAAGTGCCATACTTCCACTGTGAACTTAACACCGAGAGCATGAAAAGGTAGACTCTGCTTAGAGAAAGTTCTTTCTCTTCGACACAACTCTTAACTGTGGGTGGAGCAGAGGCGTGCATAAACGTGTGGCACAAGGTGGCAGCAATCCTTGATTGGCCTTTCCTCCACCCCCCTCTCAAAAAAAGAAGAAATAAATGAAACATGTTAAAATAAAAATAAAACACATATAATAATGTGCACAAAACCAGCTATGTTAATCAGTAACACAGACAGGGATTTGTTTTTCTGTCTTCCATATTGATACCAGAGGTTGTGTGCCACCTCCTGAAAGGGAACCAATCTGGCTTCGCTCACTCAAATGTGCGCATGAATTTGAGTTAAAAACAAAACAGGGCAGAGTGGGTTGTCTATCAGTCGGGAGGTTGGTATATCATTGAAATATCTTTGTGACACTGAAGCCCGAGTTCCCCTTGATGCATCCATGAATGTGTGTGTGAATGTGAGGTATAGAAAAAAGTGCTTGTATGTGTTTGTGATTGGGTGAATGTGACTTGTAGTAAGAAGTGCTTTGACTGATCAGTTAGTAGTGCTAAATTATTTAAAATAATAATGATGAGTCGGCAGGGCTACCTGTCAGTTTTTACCTGTTCCCCCAACAGACTCCAAAATTACCGCTGGGTGATAGAGTGGTTGTGCTTAGTTTGCATGGTGTCCATTACTTACTTGATAGCACAACTGCCATTCATTATCATCAAACTGTTATAGCGCAGGGGCGGGGTCTAATAGAATAATGTAGTAGAGAAATATGCACTGTAGTGACGTATAAGTAACAACTAATATTGTTGGTTCTTTATGTTAACTGTATTGCTGAGTCTGAGACCTTGTGGTGTTAGTAAGATGTCAGAAAAAAAAGGTCAATTAGTAAGCCTAACAAGCCCCCCCACTTTTTAAAAAAACTTGGCTTTAAATTTACTATTTTTTTTATTCTACAGGTAAATCCAAGAAACAACTGTGATTGTAAAAGCTGCCAGACAAGACAGCGAAGTCCAGGGAAAAAAAAAAAAGAAACAAGTGAACAGTTTTTCTGACTCTGTGGATTCTTATTATTCTCTTATCTGAGGTTAATAAATTGGAGTGCTAATAAATACAAACATCAAAACTAGAAAAGTAGAAAAACGAACATGGACGTGTCTCAAACTTAGAACCTCAAATTGCAATTACAACTTGAATAGGAACCATAAAAATGTAATTAGGCAAGGAACTTTTATAAATATTCACTTTATAAATAAAGAGACGTATATCAAATAAAACTCACGTTAACCAGGAGAGATTATTAAAAATGTAGAGTTTAATATATATATTTCTTTCTGACATTCTGATAAGGATTGCAGGTAGGCTTCACAGTACACACTGTGTTCCACTTGATATGCTAAGCAGAGGAAGGGGTGGGAAGGGTGGGCTTGACAAGCAGCAGGTTTTTTTTGTACATTAGTAGTGAAAGCAGAAGGAGGCAGTACATCCACAGACAACGTCTACTCCACCGTATTGCTCTGAAACCCACAAAGGACCATTTTTTAAAAAAACGATCCACATTCTCTAGAATCCATCTATAGGCCTAGAGTTTATTCACGGTCCTTCTTACAATTCATAAAGAAAATTGTGATTGACACAAAACATGGATTATCCAAACACTATCTAAGCGCATGCATGAAACACATTTTCACATTTTAGTTGTTTTTTTTTTGCTAATCATTCACACCACCCACACTCGCACACACACAAACACATACGCACATGCACACACACACAAAAAAAATGCAAACAAACTGGGCTTTACTTTTTCAACACACTTGGTGATGAGGTGAGTTGGGAAGTATAGGCCAACATGAGTTAAAATGATAAACCTATGCAACTTTGGTGCAACCTATGAATATGCACTTGAAATCTGCTGTTACTTCACTGTGGTAATTTATATTTCTTTTAAACAATTACAATTTGTGTTACGGGGAAGGGTACAGATTTTTTCCCCCTTTTTTGGCAGCATAATAGTCACACCTATATATGACTGCATGCTTTTAGGTGGGTCCAAGTTCCAGTTATGATTCACAAAAACGTTACATTTATGCTGCTCCACACTGGTAATAATACATGCCATAAGGCCCTAATCAACCTTTCGTTCAATACTAACTCGTACTTGCCCTGTAAGGTATTACAAAATCAGGTAGCCTGCTATATGAGATCTGAGTCAGTCACATTCAGAAACAAACCTGCCTCCTTGTATAAATGTATGGATCCAGCACAGAAACTTAAATCCTCTAGCACACATTAATTATGTCTATAGTTCCAAAATAACAACCGGTGTGAGGGCACTTGCAATTGTCATACAGTTACCACAACTATCAATATAATCAACATCACTAAAATCTTCATAAACAAAGTCCATTGAGAACACACACTGAGGCATACAACAGATTACTTCTGGAGAGAGAATAATCTAGAATTCATTTTGGCAGAGATTAATTCACACATCAAATAATAATAATAAAAAAAGGCTTTCAAATGAAATCAATGGCTTATTTCTGCAGGTTCGGGAAGGGTGACTTTGACCACTTTTTGGACTCTCGTGGATGAGTAAACACTGTAATTGCACTTTAACTGACAAAGTTATTGTCCTCGGAAACTTTGAAGGAAATCATAGTACCACTGCAGCATCTGTTACATGATAAATTTGAATCATTAATTTGTCTGAAAATAACAGCAAAGGGCAATTATTTCAAATTTAAACGTGTGCCAATTTTACTACTAGCAACAGCACTTTGGGGGATAAATGTGTCCTCATTATGAATTCATTAAATGGCCCATGCAAACAAATCATTTACTCCAACAAAAAAGAAGAGAAGATGGCATCTGTGTGCAACTCCTTCGTCCTTTAGCATGCCTGAAGTCAAAGCTTAGGAGGAAGAATTAGAAAGACCACAATTGATTTTTTTTCTTTTCTTTAAGCAGAACAAAACATTCTGCATTTCTGCTGCAGCATCATAGTTACCTGGTGTTAAAGTGAAAAAATTATGACTCTACAGTAAACCTGTTCATTGTGTGTCGGGACAAAAATAACATCAAATTTTTAATCATTACATTTTCTACACAATAAATATCAGCACATATATCATTATTATATATTCAAGATATGCATTTTACATATAGTTTTCCTCTCAGCTTATATACATCAGTTTATGTACAGTCTTTGTATTTACACAAGGGGTCAAAGGTCACTGAACCTGAAGCACTTGAAACAAAGTTAAAAGAGAAAGACATACGAACCTAAAGGCAGTGTAGTCATCCATCCGTTATCATCACACTGTTACAGCACTGGGGTGGGATCTAAAGTTACTTTTCGGTGTGAACAACAACAGTAGCACTCGCACAAAATAAAGCACTGCCATTCTCAGGCCCTTGGTAAGAAGCAGGTCGATCGATATTGGCTTGTCATGCAAACACGTTGTGGTGCTTTCTTCCTAAATAAATAACGGATGCAAGAAGTACAAAAACTTGAATTACAATAACATTCTTCTCATACTGTGCTGGTATAAAGTGAGTTAAAGTGAGTTCACCTAAAAGTAAATTTCAAACAGTTGAACTGCAGCTGTACTTGTGACAGAAGAGGGGAATTTAAAATGGGGAGTGGCACTAAGAAAAAAAAAAAGTAAAATGTTACTCTGGCATGCAAAGCCTGTCTCCGGGGCTCCGCATATTCCTAATGTGCACAAAGCTTGAATACCCTGTGAGCAATAAAACCACACTACGCTCTCGCTCCGTGTTTCCGTTTCACCCTGAGGATGGGCTTTGCTCCAAACCATGTCAAGTTCTGAGTTTCCCTAACCGAATATTGTACAACTTGCAAATGTCATATTGCAATTTGATTGCATGTTCTAATAAGGCAAAAAGAAAATGTTAAACACAGAAATAGAGACCACTGCATTAAACGACAAAGCGAAGCTATAAAAAGAAATTCGAAAAAAAAATCTTTTTAATGCAATACTCATCGAAATTCCAGTCTTTCCTCCTAAAGGCAACTGTTCCTCCACTATGGCATTTTGGTGTGGTTTTTTTTTTCCTTTCTTTTGGTAGTAGTAGTTACACTAATTTACTAGCAAGCAGTTGGAAAAGTTCAGTTTGTTTGCAGCCTGTAGCAGATGTGAGGGAGGGTTCATTTTCTGGTTGGCACTGGTGCGGCCAGTTTGTGTTTCCATCGGGCCTTGGCGGAGACAGTTAAAGAGTATGTACAGCCATAGGGGTTCTGGAAAATGATGCCTATGGGTGATAGGTCATAGGGTGGTGCTCTGGGGCTCCTCAGGCACACCATCCCCCTCTGGATCTGTCACTGCCATGGACCTCCTGCAGGGGGCACCGCTGAACTCATCGATGAGGCTGTCCAGATTGACATTGATGGAGGGGATTTCATAATTGAAGATATCTAATAGTGAGGATGGGAAAGGTGAGTATGGTGAGCAGAATAGTGGGAATGGCGATAATGAGCACCGGGAAAAGGAGGAGGAGGAGGAGGAGGAGAGGGCAATATGACGATGAAAATGGAGTGTAAAAATGAAAGAGAGCAGAAATAATATTAATTGTTTTGAGTCTGAACTCATGGTAAGTGGCATATGATCGAAGGAATCAGTAGATTGCGTGTGCTTCACATTCTACACAGGGATGTTGTCAATGTGGTGCTAATTGTGTCAATAAACTTGGTAGAGGCTAGTGTAGCGTGTCACAGCCTTTTGTGTCTTTTGAGACAGGAAGAAGAGATGTTCTGTCAGATAAAATACAATAACAAGTCAAAATGTCTGCACAGTGACAAATTACATGTTTACAACAGTGGACAGATAAACATCAAGGAGGCAACAGGATGTGTGTGGAGTTCTCTGGAAAGAAAATGGCACCAAGACACCAAGTGGGCTTAAAGAATGGAGATCTCTAGAGGACTGAAAGTAGTATTTGCTGTTAATATAGATACTCTTACGTGCCGCTCCATTTACTGGAAGCGGCAGATCCAAACAGAGACTGATGTCTACTCCTGTGTAGGAATGAGATGGAGTGTGGCAGTGTAGTAAGAGGAAGCAGAGGTTATAAAAAGCGATGAACCTGCCAAAAGGAGGATTGGGGGTTACCTGTGGTCCCCCTGATACTAGTGGCAGGGGCGTTAGAGATGTCTGCCAGCATATGGCTGGGAATGGGGAACAAAAGGAAAGGGGCTTTAAGATGAAACCGTTGTAAGCAATGGCATCTGCAATGTGAGCGCAGTGTGATGCACTCTGGGAAGTCCTTAAGCCATGCGTTATTGGTTGAAGACAGTGCAAGGAAAGTACAGCCAACCTGCTAAAAAAGGACGGGGATTATGATTGAGCATTACTGGGTAGGTATGTTTGAGGCAGGCTGCAGGAGACCCCAGAGGCATCCACGGTACGAGGCCAGGCAGTGAGATGGAGTATATGGGGCGGGGGCGGTCTGGCTTACCCTAAAAGTCCCCCTCACACTTAGCCCACACTGAATCCCTGGCCTCACACAGCTGCAAAGTACACAATAGTAGCAGGGGGAACAAGAGAATGATAAATATAACAAAGTGACAGAATCACTGGTGTATATATATATTGACAGAGCACCTCAGTTTGAGAACATCATAATGTAGCTTTATCGTTGGGTTTGTCTGGCTAGGTTTCCACTCCTGCTACCCAGTAGGAGATGCTAGACTGGTGTGAACTGTGTAAGCCTCTGACCTACCTCTGCCAAGTGGGGGTCTGGGTAACACAGATAAACAGAGAGCACATGATGAATCTAATGGCAACTTTCATACAAGCAGGACGAGCTATGCTTCTCTGATGTTTCCACACCTTACCCAGAAACATCATCACATAACACAAGCAATGAATACATTGGTCAAGAGATTTCCTTACTACAGTAGCACAAGGAATGCTAAAATTTACATTTTCTTATCATTCTCAGGCATCTGTGTCTAAAAGGCAACTTGTATTCATTCAGACATTTGTTTGGGAGCAGTCAGTAAAGGGGACAGGTTTGTCTACAGTGACAGGTTCTACAGAGTCCTACACTCGTCCACCGTCTCCATTGGACAGAGCCACAGCGAGTCTGAGAGAGGGCCGCTGCAGCCCCACCTGTGGGGGTGGCGGTGGGGGTGTTGTTGCCAAAGGTTGATGTTTACCTGTAGACATGCTCTCCCCAGGAGACAGTCCATCCAGGAGGCCCTGCTCCATAGGCTGAGGAACTGGGGCCACAGGTGGGCCAGTTAGCCCCGGAGGGGCTATGGGTGGCTGAGGAGGGGGCAGGCTGGGTCTCTGTCTGGGCTTAGGGGCAGGCCGCGACTTGGTGAGTGTCCCTGTCAGGGAAGGCGGGGACGAAAGAGAGTGGGGTGTACCCAGTGGGGTCTGCCCAGGGGAGGACGGTGGTACTTGACCTGGAGGACATGCCAGTCCATAAGGGGAAGGGGTGCTAGGAGGTGTAGGGGACAGGCTGACTGGTGACGGCTGACCTGTGGACTGGTCAGACATCCCTCCAGACTGGCCGTACGGGACCTTAGGAGGCACGGGAGCCAACTTCTTGGAACCTGTTAACACAAACCATAGTCAAATTAAAGTTTCTTGTGGAAATATGAATAAGACATGCTTAAAACTTTGGAACGTGAATGTCAATGAAAGCACATATTACTGAGGCACTGACCTTTGCGCAGGGTGTGTGGACTGTGCTCTGTGGAGTGGGGAGACTGGCTGCTGCTTTGAGGGCTACTGCTGGGGGGTACTGTTGGACCTGCAACCTGGATGGCTTTGTGTCCAATTACAGGGGAAAGCTCTTTACTCTTCAATGAACTGAAAAGGACAGGTATATATTAGTATGTGAACATATAAACATATAAAAAGTGAGTGTTTTGAACTGGTTGTGGTCCAGACGTACAACTATTTACAGTCACTACACCATCATCACCATAATATACATGACTGCTTCAACAACCGTTAACAACATTTTTCTAATCTCAAGGAAAGCAAGTAACAATCTCAACACCTGTATTTTTGTTTATTAAAAATAGATTTACACAATTTTAGTGCACAATATTCAGTATAGATGCAGATGCTTTCAATCCCCCTGTAACAAAAGCTACTTCTGACTGTTTCCTTATTCACAAGGGGTTGCCACAGCAGGTAGCTCTACATATTTGATTTGGCAGATTTTTACAGCAGATGCCCTTCCTGATGCAGCCCTGGATGATTTCTGTCTCCCCTTTGAAATAAACCATGGCTCTGTTGCTTGGCAAATGTGTAAACCGCTACACTAAAGAAAAGAAAAAACAAATGCTTCAAAACATAATTGAGCAATACCAGTATATTGAATAGATATATGCTGAGAAACTCATTCACTGGAATGTGACATTCATTTTCATGAGTGATTAACAATTGAAAAAAATGCAGCTGGGCTTGTAGAACTTTTGCCAGTTTTAGCAAACAGCAGCGCGTGAATACAGATTGAATGCGTCTTTGGACAGTGACGATACACTGAAAATAGATGAGACACACTTCATGCAACTAGATATGACTGACAAAGTCTTAACTGAGTACATAAATAAACCGAAGTTGAGTGAATCTAAATAAACCGCATGAACAACAAGAAAAAACAATTGCTTATATCTGATAAGAAACTTTTTTTTTTACATGACCCATTTGAATACCCTCCACAAACAAGAACAAAACACACAAACAAACATAAAATAACAGCAGTTTTGTGGGAAGTGCCATTTAAATTTGCCATCTAATTAACTGGTATTTGTTTGAGTAGTACATCTTCAACAAACAAAGACTTCCGAACCACAGGTCATCAGCTTTCCAAATGACAAGAAGAGGTGTTAGAAACCAAGTTCTGACCAATGACAGAGATTTGCTGTAATGATTCACACCATCCTGTTTGGTAGTAACACCAAAGACTTCTGAGTCAAGAAACTATCAGAGACAAAACTGTAAAACTCAGCACTTTGGGTCCAGCTGGAGGTACTGCACTGTTAACGTTCCTATTTAACTAATCTCATAAATCCTTCAAATTCTTAAAAAAAAAGAAGAGGTTTTTAAATGTGCTGTGTGGTGGTTAGTAGAAAAACTGCAGCAGACTTGACAATAAATACATTTCTATTCTAGTTTGAAGCCATTCCTCGTGTATTTATCATCTACTCAATAACAGCAACAAACTGAGTGCTATATAAGCCAGTGACATTCTTGGTTGCTAGGCAACCCAGCTGACAGGCATCCTGAGACAACCTGTGTGTTACAGAATCTGAGATATGCAATTTGACGGGAGAGGTAAAAAAAAAAGAAGCAAAAAGCAAAAATGTGAGCCAGCGAGCTAAAGGAGAAATACAGCTGCCACTCTGTGATGCATCCATAGTGGCCAGGCGTGTGTTGTATTTACCTAGTCAGCCTGGGGGGTCCTCTCTCTCTGGCACAGGGGCAGGCAGCCCACGGCGGGGGCGGGGGCACGGATGAAGGGAGGCTAGGGGGGTTGCCAAGGCTCTGGTCATGACGGGTTAGTACCAAGGGGGTTTTGACGTAGAGGGGCGAAGCATTAGTGTCTTGTGGGGGGGCATGCGACATGTCACCAGGCGGGCTGTATTTGGGGAAGTGAAGACAGCTAGGTTTGGGGTTCGAATTGATGTCAAGTGATGAGGAGGAGGAGGAAGAAGAGGAGGAAGGGGGAGGGACAGGGGGAGTGAAGCCAGACCAGCGCATTGGGGGTGGGGGTGAGCCAGGCGGCTGGGACTCTGGACCTGGTGCCACAGGGCGAGCGCAGGGTGGGGGTTTGGGATAGAAGTGGTGGGGGACAGTGTGGCACATAGAAATGGGGTAAGGGGGGGGTGGACGGTCCTCCCCTGGGGGCGGGTGGGCATGAGAGGTGTCCGGCCGATTGGGCGACACGTTGTCTGAGCTGTAGATATTAAGAGAATAGACAGCACAAAAGAAACAGCTCTATTGACTGAACAGGGAAACGCACTGGAGCGATATAGGATAAGCTGTTTGGATGATTAAGGTGTGTTAGTGTGTTAGTCGGTTCAAAGCCAAAAACAGTAGGCAAAAAAAAATACTGCATCTTGCGGTGGGCAGTGGGTACACAGTCAGCTTAGTGCAAATACAAAGACAAGCACAAAGAAATAGCAAAGAAAATTAAGTTTCATTGTGAAAGAAAAAATGATACAGTGTGTAGGACTCCCTCTGTGATCACCTTGTGTCTGCACACTGCATAGAGCTGTGAGGATCCTTCTCTGGAACCAAAGTGCTGGTCTGCAGCTTTCAGTAATACCAAGTTGAGTTGATGACTGAAACTCTCCTCACTGCTGGATATGGAAGCCCTACCCGCCTTAATCCTATATGACTTGTTTGTATCGCAGGTCCTGCAGTCAGCCCAGGGCAGTGTGAAACAGACACAAAACCCTTTCAAAGGCTGAAAGAGCCACAGGAAATGGGGGGAAAGACAGCCAAGCCAGAAGCCATAATATTTCTTGTCTGCCACATAGGCAGAGCCAGTGACCATGAGGTGATTACTCATGTGTTTAACTGTGATAATGATACCAAAGAAATTGTGAAATCAGTCTGTGTGTCAACAGAAAAATAAATAATTCACGACCAAAGCTGAGAAAGCCAAGCCACAACAATGGAATATTGGATAGATTAGCATGCTCGCAACAACTAGCAGGTTGAAGCTTAGCGTCACGTAGATAAACAAAACTTGTTTATACAGTATTAGGACTAAAATCCTTCAGATTTGAAAAGAAAAAGTTTTTTGGGGCAAATTTTACTCACAGTTATCTGACAAACGGACACAAAGACAACTCTAAGAATGTGTGATGTCTGAAAACAAATTCATAACAGAATGCGACACGAACATGTTGAGGGAGACACTCCAAAAACAAGATGGAAGCATTGCATATGAATGTAAAGCATGGTTAACACGGCCAAGAACCAGTGGAAGATGATGGTGATGATGGTGATGACAATAAAAATGAACACGGGTGAATGCATGGAGAAGCGAGGGCTGGGGTCTCCACGGTGACTTACCAAACCCTTTCTCCAAGTGGAGGTGTGGCAGACGGAGAAATGGCAAGCTCTCCGGGCTGCTCGGGGATGAGTGTGTCTGCAGGGGAGCCAGGGCCTTGCATGCCTGGAGGAGTGGAGGAAGTCTTACGCACCAGGGTGGATGAACCCTTACGAGACACCCAGGAGGTATCCATAACCCTGACGCCCATACTGGAGACAAAAACATATACAGAGTCATGTGTGACATCAGCAAAACTCCTGTGAGGCAAGTGGGGATAGTAAGGAAAGAAGTTGGGGGAAGAAGGAATGATACAGTACCTTTGTATCTTCCTAATGCTGCGTTAGTAAGGGAGAAGAGAGGCAAAAGTGACATAAGGTCATATGTAATGCAGACAAGGGAAACAAAATGTTTAAGATTTGATATGGAGCAATGATTATGGCAGGGAGATGAGATCAACAGTAGAGGGAACAGTGAAGGGATTCAGAGAGGAAGTCAGGTCATATAATCAGTGTGTGCTAATCAGCTTAATGCCATTTAGAGGGTTATTTCTTCCAATTAAACCTTTATAGTCTAAGAAAAGCTCAGCAGATTCTTTTCTCTAAGCTGCTCTCCACTTAATAGATATTTTCTATCTCGCCCACACTGAATAGTTGATTAAACAAATTCAGATTGATGTCTTTAGTGTTACATCCTTTGTATTCACTTGATTGGGGTGTTTTGTTCAAGGTGTTGGTTCTAATTTCTCCAGTGATATTCCACCGTCTCGGTGAATGAGTCACGCCAGGTGATGTGCTAGCCAGACTGTGAACGAGGAGTTGGGTGTGGGAGGATGGGATTGGAGAAATATTTCCTCTGGAAAATAAAAAGGTAACCAGCAGCTCTCCATCAGAAACCTGTTGCCATAGAGACCATGCCATTCAAACTTATTCAGCCCCACATATTTGAATGAGGGCAGTTTTCAGGCTTCACTTGATGAATCCTGATAATTAAAGGTACACCTATATAATTACTGTGAGATAAGATATTTAGCAAGATACTGATTTCTGTGCTGCTTATGAAGGCTTCTGACTCATCGGAACGAAACCTTTAGATCGGAGGATCTTAATGTGCAAATGCTGCTCTCATCAAATATAAGAATTCAGTATCAGTTGCCTGAGAAGAGTTGTGGGTGGAAAGAGAGAGATTGAAGGAGAGTGAGAGGTGGGTAGCACAAGTGAGCCCTTGGCATCATACCCATCTTTCTTGTAAAACTCCAGCATCATGTTGTCAGTGGCGACACTCAGTGGGCGTCGGCTCTGATCGTGCTGCTGCTTGCGATCGGATTGGTCCATGTCTGGTGAGGGCATAGAGCTGTAGTTGGAGTTGTGGTTGGTGTGGATCGGGCTTCCATAGCTGCCTGTCAAGTTGAACTCAATCTCTGAGGCAGAAGCAGACACACCATCAGCATGTAGTCTATTATCTTTGTTAAGGGTACATAGTGTCTTTTCCAGTGTTAAGTATCTTTATGTATGTTTTTTATTGGGTTAGTCAGTCTGCTGTATTGCTGTATGGTGTTTGTTTGTATCATTATTGTCTTTTATTATCAGACTGGGGAGAATAGCTGTGCAACCATATGATTTTTGAGATGTTTGTATGATTATGACATACAAACTATGTCTATTTGACTAAAACTAAACACATTTTTGTTCTGGGCAAGTTTTTTACCGTCTCAAATCCCCTAATTGTTAGTTACAATGATAGAATAAAAATCAAAAAACAGATATGATGCCCAGCACAGTTACAATTTTACATACATAGTGTGTAATCCCCACCTCCAGGGAAGAACCAGTCAGCATGCTGGATGATGGGCTCAATTATGCCAACAATCTGTAGGGACACGGTGGTCATCATCTCTGTCATGTTCCTGGAAAGAGCAGACAAGTGAGCTTCAGCATAGTCACTCCATCATTGGTTTAAATCCAAAGAATACAATTATTAGTTGCTTTAAAAATACATACGGTTCATTGTGTGTCCAGAGCAGGTTTGGCCCAAGGACAATAGCCATGTTACCAGGAGTCATCTTGTTTGCATCCTGATACTCACTCAGCTTGGCTAAGAATTTGATCAAATATCTGTAGGATTGGATACAATTAACTGTGCATTTTAAAAAGCTGTTTTTGTTAGGTGTGCAATGTCCACCTGTACCATCTAGAAAGTGAAA
>VOQK01026581.1:0-16270 GCA_015052645.1 Benitochromis conjunctus
CGCACACACACACACACACACACATATATATATATATATATATATATATATTATATATTATATATATCTATATACACATATATGTACATATAAACATGTACACACACACACACACATATATATATATATATATATATATATATATATATATATATATATATATACACATAAACATGTAGTTGTGTGTGTGTGTGTATATATATATATGTATATTTATATAATATCAAATATTCTAAAGCAATGCACGGTCGAAGTTGTAGACTTGTGTACAACTTTTCACGGTACACTTGACCCAGTTCTTCTGTGGGTTTTAGGCTGTTTCGGTGTCTTCCGTTTAATCATGTGACTCCTTGACCTCAGATAATGTTCCTTTTCTATGTAGTTATACCCTGAAATATTCACTAACTTTTGGATTATTGCACAATTTTGATACTGATTTTTTAAAAAAGGAGCGCCCGCACGCCCGCACACACACACGTAGTAAAACAACAGTGCGTCACAATATTACTGACAGTAGCGAAAGCTTAGCTGTAAGTATCAATAGTTTAGAAAGTCCAATATTTCACTAAAAACGGGTACTTATCGCGCAGTTTGACAGCTAATAATGAGTGTTTTGGCTGGCAACGTCTATCGCGAATACGTAAGTGACACACGCATGCCGGTTACGCTAACACCATTCTATTAATTATTAGGCGTATAATAAATACATATTCATCAGTCAATCACAACTTACTGCGCTGCAGCAGCCATCATATCGCCAAGTGTCCGACGAATGTGACGTGTGGAGAGGAGTCACCTGACTTTTACGTAGCTCCGTTTGCTGACGTGCTATGTTGTTGCGTTCAAGTCTTCAGGAAATGCGAGTATCAGCAGTCAGTGAATTAGAATTTCAGTCGTCGCTTAAACGGTTACAACGCCGTGTATTACAAAATACATCACCTTCAACAAAGACATGAAAAAATAATCCTAAAAACGGTTTTTATCGATGTTTCACTTCTCAAAATACTACTGTTTGTTTGATTACTTTCTGATTGTGAAATAAAATAAAAAAGTCCTTAAAATGAAAAATGGTGTGTTAGAGGAAGAAATATGCAACTCATCTATATTCTGTTATTGGCATATTTAATTTTCGACTACATCCTAATAAGCATTCCTGGTTTATTTATTATTTTTTTAAATAAACCATATAATATTTACTGTGTGTGTGTGTTATTTAATGGGGCTAAGGCTGGAAGGTTTTTGGGCTATGTAGGCATCATGCATGGTTCTTTATTTGTGTTTCATAGCCTGATCTCATCAAATATTGTGTATACCTGCAGATGAAAATGAGTAATCAGTAATGTTAGTTTCTTTTGTTCATGACCCTTGACAAACAAAAAATACAACCATGCTGGATAATTGGATATAGTTATAATTATGTATTTATCATTATTATTATTATTTTTGTAACATGCTCTATTTGTTTAAGCTACAGTGCAGCCATACATTAGACGGAAGTGGAATGGTACAATTAAGACACCTGAACACACTCTGACAGTAATACAAAGATTCTGCTTTTGCTTCTTAAGTTTTTTCTGTGCATAGTGTGCTGAGGAAGTGAAATTATCTACTGTCATGAATATAAATGAGCTCACACTAAGAGAATTAGAATCTACATAATCTGTAACCTACTGGGAACAAATGTGTTTATACCTAATGTGCATATGTGGCAGGACACTATCATTTAATTATTTGCTTATAAATGTTTTGCCCTTGCTCAGCGAAGAAAGTTTTTAAAAAACATTTTTATTATCATAACTAGTGTACAAAACCTCATTGTTTACAAGTTAGAACTTCATTCACCAACAGCCCAAGGGTTAAGAAACTCACCAAACACTGATGGTAGCCTTAAGTTTGAATAAAGTGTGGGAGAATATCTGCTTTTTCACCAGTATACTCTGTGTATACGTTGATTTTTACATGTTCTCAGCCTTCAAATAAACACCTTCTGTTATATTCATTTTCATTTTAGTTCACAGGAGAAAAAAGTTCAGCTACCATACATGACATCTTGTTCATATCAAAATCCTAATGTTCTATGTTCAATATATTTCTTTTATATTTAATTTTGCATGGAAGCATTTACAGTAGAAACAGTAGGGGGAGATGCAACTCTCTTTTAATACAATGCAGGGGGAGTTTGAAAAATAATTAATCATCACGAGTTTCTGCAGATACATGATGCGGATAACGCCAAACAATGTGTCATGGAAGACAGCATCCACAACTAGATGACAGACTGTCAAGAGAGTTGACACACCACATGAAGCATGAACAGCTTTCACTGAGATGAAAGTTAGATGTCTGACGATAGGTTAACAAGACGTTATGACTCATGTCTCTTTTTCTTGAGAAAGAAAGTTTTGAATAGCTTTATAAACGCACGCACAATCCAGGTAGATCAAAGTCATTCCTCTTTATTCTTTGTTGAGTTAGTCGGGGTCATTTATAGGTGGGATGGGAGAATGGAGCTGAGTAGTCAATGCAAATGTCATTTCAAAAAGTCGAAACTCCTCTAAAAGTTTTCAAATTATTTGAACTCTTAAAACGAACACTTATTTAGATTTCATGATATTATTAAGACTCACAACCTTTCCACCACTTTTTTCCCCGCTGTGGTTTCTAAACTAAATGAGGCCATTGCTCTCAATATATTGAGCCTAATTTTAGCTTAAATCAGGTCCATATTTGACAGTGACCCAATATTTGTAAGCCACAATGGATTTGAAATGATGCAATACAGGTATGACTGAAAGCAAAGACTTTAATTCAACTTTAACTCGTATGGCTTTTGCAAAATATGGCGTTAACCACTGAGGAATTACAACCATTTGTACTGGATTATTTTATGGATTACTTTCAATTCTTATTGTTTATATGTGGCTTGTTTTTGTGTGTTCAGTAACTCAAGGATGAAGTGCAGCTGAGTTGAATTCAGGTGACTGACTTTGAGGACAATATATGTCTTTGTTTAGGATGCTTTTGCCAGGTTATAATCCATAATGCTGTCATATTCCAAGTTTTGATTGAAACTGAGCAGAAAGTATCTATACAACTAAAATTAATCCTATTTCTTGTCAATGATTCCTGAATAAATACAATTAAATCAGTTTTACTTTCACTTATGCATTTTCATATGATAATACTGACTTCCAAAGCAGATGAGCTGCTATGCTTAGGACCACAAACCTTTTGTTTCACTCTTCTTACTCATCAAATACAAAGGTCAATACAAATACAATCTTTCAAGAATCTTCTTTCAGGACTGAGCAGACCTCTACCAAAGTCTAATATGGCCTTTTCTTCTTCAGTGCTACCACTGTAGCACTGTAATGTTTATATTACATTACATTGAGATAAACCATCTGTTTCTACATTCATGAAGACATCTCTTGATTGTACACTTTGACATGTGCCTACCACCTCAAACAAATTCCTGATTTGGCAAAATGTTGTGAAGGCTTTTTTTTTATAAAAAAAAAATCAAATCAATAATAAAAAAAAAAAAACAATAATCAAAAATCCTCCAGTCATTTGAGTTTTTTCCATGCTCCTCTATGCCTTTTGGTGTTACTGAGCTCTCCTTTCCTTTAATAATTTAACTTCTGGCGTTTTCTGCTACAGTATCTCTCTAATGAGTCTCCTTTCCTTTGTTACTTCATCGACAGGTTTTTCTACTGTGTATAAGCTTTTAATACTTAAATTCAGCTCCTGAATTTTTATGACCTAATTGTTTATGATGTTATGTGGAAAGCTTCCTAGCAGCTGATCGTCTTTTACGTAGTACCTCCAGTTTTGTGTCTATGAAAGCCGAGGTACTATTTGTTGTTGTTGTTGAAGGTTTTTCTTTTTATCCAAAGCTGAAAGATTACTCTTCCATCACAACCTGGTTGCTTCATTTCAAATCGATTATGGTGCGTACAGAGAAAAAAAAATAGTGAAAATTATGTTAATGTCATGTTCTATCCAGTATTCATTATATTCATATGCATACACTCGGTACTTTCAAAAGGTCAAAGTAAAATGCAGTTTTTTAAATTCTTCAACAATCTAGTAACAAAAAATGTCAGATTGGTTCATAGAATAATCGGTGGTTTGTGTCACATTCTGTCCTGTTCCACACACATAATGTTGGAAGTGTTTTTGCCACTAGTACAAAGGGAGGCTTTAGGACACAGGCATCAAGCCACCACTGTCACTAGGGACTAAGTGCCAATTCCCCTGCATCCTAAATTTTATCTGTTGCACCAGCTGTAAGTTGTGCTGATGCAGTTGAATTGCTTGACTTTGAACTCCATACTTTGCTCCTTTCAGGCTATGGACTGCAATGGGTGGCAGGGCGTCTTCAAAGATACTAGCTTATTTATTAATTAAAAAGAAAGCAGGGTGGCTGTGATCACAGACTTTTGTAATATGAAGGATATAAATGGTACGTAAACGGCATGGTTATTTAAACCAAAAGAAAAGAAAAAGATATAGACAGTGATATTTTATAACCAAAAAAGTCAGAAATACCAACTCAGACAGTAAATAAGGGTTCTCCTCCATCCTTCAGTGATTACTTTCCCCAAGCAAGGTATTTAAACCTTAACGAGGAAGACTGAGATTGATGAGGGCGGCTCACAGATGCAAAAGTGTGTATTTGTCCTTATTAAACATATCCCCTCACAGATCATTTCTACAAATATGCTGTTCTTGCCTCATTAAATAAAGCCTAAAAAATTTATTTTTTGCATTCAAGATTTAATCCATAGAGAGTTGGAGGGCAATTCCACTTCAGTGGATACAGAGGCAAAATGCCAATGATGCTTCTTTCTTGTCCAGGCTAACAAAGTATGACCATGAACATTTTTTTCTGTGACCATTTCAACAAATTTTTATGCCTTGGCGCTAGCATCTAATATAAATGTAGTTCAATTCAATCTGATTCAACTACAGACCTTATATTAATAGGGTCATTTTCATACTCCAAAAACTGAGCAGAATTTCTTTTTTTAAATTTTGCCTTACAACTGCCAGTCTAATAATAATGCTTCCATCAGTTAAGCAGATAGTAAGAGTGTGGTGCCAAGGGCTATTCATTCAAATTATTTACTCTCTTCAGATTACCAGAAGAGCGTTTAATTAAAGCAAAAAAGATGCTCTCTGCAGGCAGATGGACTCTGTTGAGTAGGTTCTTGTTGTACTACCCTCTGATGAGAATATTTCAGTTATATGTACATGATGTGAAACCATACAATACAAGGCCCACAAGGACTTGAATAACGTTTGAAATATGTTTAATTTCTTTGAAAGTTTTATTTATATTAAACTAATGATTGCGCTAACAGTACCAGAGTCTTTACAGTGGTACATGCTCATATTAAATATGGCCAAATTTCAAATAATGTAAAATACCTGTATAAAATAGGCGATATCTCTAATATGGCCATCAAGAATAA
The DNA here is from genome assembly GCA_015052645.1 of Benitochromis conjunctus. NCBI lineage: Eukaryota > Metazoa > Chordata > Actinopteri > Cichliformes > Cichlidae > Benitochromis > Benitochromis conjunctus. Next base: position 5,481 of record VOQK01026581.1, read on the forward strand.
TAGGAATTTGCATTTAGATAAATTTATTTTCTTATGAAGTTGTATGTAGTTTGAGGTGGGATTGCCAGGCATTGTACACTGAGTAACTACATTAGGATTACTGAATTGAGCAGTAAGTAATGAAGCGTGGATGGGGATATTCTTTCTTCCTTAAATCTTAGTCTCGTTTCGTTGTAACTGAACTGCCTTGAGCGAGTTTCATTTATTTGTAAATTCACAAATTTCATCATACTCCCAATCTCTCAGATTTAGTTACTGCATGACCATCAGCCAGATGGAAATATAAACAGCAAGGCAGAAAGCATGTCTTTTTTCATAAGCTGTTGAATAACAGCATTAGGTTTTACATGTATGGATGAGCTCAGGTGTGAAAGCAAGCAAAAGTATGAATGTGAATGAGGGAAGTGCTGAAGAAGAAATAAATACACAAAATGTCAGGGTAGGTTGAAGGAGAACCCAAATGCAGGACTTTCTGAATGGAAAACGTGTGTTTATTTACAATGAAAAGAAAGTATGAAACAGTGCCCGATAATCCACAGTGCGTACGTTCTTCGTGCATCTGTGCCCAATCCCTGTGCGGTGCTTCTCCTCCGTGGTCTGTGGCGAGTGTTTGTCCTCCTCGGTGCCTATGTACATTAGTGTGCTGATCCCTCCACGTGACAATCCAGAAAGACCAATAAACAAATAATATTCATTAAACCCCAAAATAACACCTGACACAAAAAGAAATACATAAACAAAAGTGTAAACTTTAAATAGTAGTGGCCACATCTCCAGTCTTCATTAAAATATAAAATATATATATAAATATATATAATAAATAATAATATATAATAAATTCTAAGATGAATCTCAGTTTTATTTCAGGTTTTTATATGTGGGGAAAACTCTTTAAACAGGGAAAATAAAAGGTACTGTTTGACCTGAGAAATCAGCAATGGGAAACTCGTTAATTATGATAGCTCTTAGAGATTTAAGAAAACCCCTTTCCTGTTGAAGCTTTAAAATGTTGTCTCTAATTGCTGCACAGGAGGCCACATGAAACACTTCTACTGTTCTGACTGCTCAAAATTCAAGTCTTCTACAAAATGTAAATGAATGTGTGATCTACTGTGCATTTGCATTCTATGCCTGATCCTGAGTATTACTATAAAACCAATGTAAAACAATTGCGTTTTTAAATTCAACTTGTCAACTGAGGCTATTATAATAATAAACAGTGGCATATTGACTCAAGCAAAGACAGAAAACGACATTTACACAGGGCATAGCGTGTTGTAGGTCAAGTCTAATAATTAAGTTTAATTATTATACTGTGTTCATGTAGCACTAGCGGTTTTCTTTTCAGAAAGAAAATCCACTTCTCAGTCAATAAACAAAAGGTCTATTGATTTTAACATTGAGCTATGTCATATGTAGAACTCTACCTGCATTGGAAAAGTGATTACTGCCACACAACCATGCAAACAGCTGAGTTAACAGAGAACTGGAAATTGTAGTTCCCTCAGTAGGGGGTCTGTTGGAGATAGAGTTGAGCTGATTAGTAGCTCCTGAGACAGATAAGCTAATTACTGTAATGCTACCACCACAGTCTGAAATGAAACCACGGCTGTTTTGACATAATCAGACATTTGAGAACAGATGAGGGAAAACGCATTTTTCCTCACAATGAAGGCGTTTAGCTCAGTTATACATTTACTTTCATGGTTTCTGATCTTCCCAATTAGTGCCTTTCTGTTATTATTTGCTTTCAATGGTTCACCTTGTGGACTATACTAGTCCTATGAGAGAATCTCAAGGACTTTTGAAATCTTGGTGCTTGATTAAATTTGGTGCCCAGTAGGACTCAGTACTTGAAAACTTTATTGATTAAGATGTAATACTGTCTCTTGGTCGGAAAATGGATAACAAATCTTCTTGCTTTTTCTTTATATGCCATTTAGGTTCTTGGGATGAATCATTATTGATTAGTCAAACTTGGTTCAATTTGTCCTTTGAAAAGATTTAAATAATTATGTGGGGGTTCAGCAGTCTGAACAAATGCGTCAGAGTACATGGATCTTTAGACTGCTTCTCTCATGCGAATGCAGGCTGTTTTATGATGGGAAACATTTGGGCCCGCTTGTGTGAACCAATCAGTCTTGTTTTGGCAGATGGAATTGATCTATTGAAGCCACATGAGTACTACTTCAAGGTCAGTGTGTTGTCAACTTAATGCAGAAGCGTAGATCTTAGTAAACCTTGCATTTTTAATTAATGAATGAAGTTCATTTTTCTCAAGACAAATGAACACCATGTAAATAGACTATTTATCATGATTTTTAACTATTAGTAAGATGACCTTGTGGATTGGCAGCTGTATTACACACACAGACAAAAATGCCCACAAACAACCATTCAGTCATTTAATATTCTCTTAAATGTAAACACCAGCACTTGAAAAAAAAAGTGTATTTTGCAACCCTGTGGATGTAATGTTGGCGGCACGAGTATGATGTGCCAATTCCTTTCCATCTCCAGATATGTGGTCCAGTAGAGTCTGCGCTGCTTGTTTCCGTCTTGTTGATATGCTGCTGAGAGAACAGCGGAGAACCAAACAAGATAAACATCACTTTATATTTTTGCACAGAGGGAAATTATAAGAGTTACCTTAAGCTGCATGTCAACAAAGAGTCAAATAAGAAAATCTTCAATTCCATACAACGATCTTAAAGATCTATGAAAGGCACTAGTAGCTGTTCTCTCACTATCCCCCCACCCGTGCCCACCCACCTCATCAATCTAGCCATGGTCTGCGTAACCCTCATCACTCAGTCCACTGACACACGGACACTAAACTCAGACCTCAGACCAAGTCCTTTTGCATTGCTTCCAAGCACTTTGTTCTCCAATATGTGTCTTTCTCTTGTTTTTTTGTTTTTTTTTTTTTTTTACATATTTTCCTCTAGTTTGTATTTATTCCTCTTGATTGCATATATTATTTCTGTATGCTAGTTATGCCTATTGCTCCACACCAACTGTTTATGCATAGTGTGGAGCACCCATAATTTCGCTGTACATGTAAAAGGACCATTTTATTCTATTCTCTCTATCTATGGGAATAAAAAGTGGAAATTTCATTGCTGTTTGAGCTCTGCTTTTGTTGTGATTGAAAGCAGATAATAATTGGTCAGTGACAAGTTGTGGGTGAGAGCTGCTGCCCACAGTCTCCTGTTAACCGGCATTTGTGGTTTATTGGACGAAGATAACAAGGCTGAGAGCTGGCTGAGAGCTGCATGGATGTGCACACTGGATGCTTATGAGCTGGCAACACCTAGCAGCCTCACATTAGACTGTGTAATTTGGGCTAAAAAATTATTGCTCAGTGAATTTTTAGTTTAATCTGATCCAGCTATATAAGCTGCAGAAAGTAGAGAATATCATGTGCTAGAATATGAATGTGGTGGGAGGCATGTTTAATTCCTGGGAAGTGGCCAACTCCAAAGCCCTATTTTGCCTAACTCGAGTTAAGATTTTGTTACCTTCATTGTGATCCAGTATATTTGGAGTCTAATGTGTTTAGATAACCTTTAAATTTAAACCCATGATATTAACCTGTTTTCTTTGGGCACACTCCCTCATTACTGATGTAATGCTGACAAATTTCCTTCTTAGTGTTTAGGATGTCTGTGTAAATCCTGGAAAAACGAAACAATCTTCGTAACATAACCTCTCATTATACCTTAACTCTGTTACTATATTTAATATATTAATAAACACAGAGGGACACTCACTGAAATCAAATATTATGAACTGTGATTCATTGATATATGAATCAATCAACTATAAGCAGGAGAGTTTTTGCTGAATTGCTAGTGGCGGATGATTGAATTTTATTTACAACTGAAATTTGTTTATATGCATTTAGTGAAGAGTTACTTCACACCTGTCTTTGTTCAATCACTCTTATTTATTGGAAATGTCTTTAAAATTATATTTAAATGTGTCTGAATTAAGTACATTAGTCATCAAACCACTTGGGGAGGTAACTAGGGTTTTAACTGATAAACCATATACAGCAGGTCAGTGGTTTTTAAACTGGCTGCTTAATTACAATCTACATCAGGCTTCTGCCTAACCTAATTTTAGTCATAAAGCTGGTTTTACTTTTCCTGCTAAATGACACATATGCTGTTTTTCATATTATACTAGCTTAGAAATACTCTACTTTAGTCTTGGGATCTTTTGCAACGTTCTTTATAAATCCAAAAGGGAAACCCTTCCAAACCTCATGTGTTGCTTTTTTATAGTCCACAGTGAGTAAAAACTGTATTTCCTACTTGTTGTTCTCTGCTCAGTGAATGTTGGCAAGAAACTTCAGTTGACAAATTTCCTCCATTTGGAGCACCATGCAGTGCCACTTTTGTTTTCTGTGACCTAAAACCACATTATATTCCATTACAAAATCAATCAGACACCACAGTGTGAAGAGATTAATCATGCAGATTATTTTGTAATATACCATCGAACATCTATCATTCTGAAAGTAATTTCTTTAATAATAATTACAACGATAATACATACATATATTCATATATGAGCTCCTTTGCAAGCTCAGTTTTGATATTTTAGTTTCAGTGATTGCATCTTTCCAGTATTACTACAGTATGAAGACTTAAAATAATGCAGGAGAATATATGGGAACATTGAAGGTAATAATTTGGGATTGGAATGGGAAATTGCACGATGCCAGTGAGAAGCTTTTAGTGTAATAGCAGGATTATTTGACCTGAATGTATAATATTGGGAACCACATATAGAATGCATTATGAGACATCTGTTACTGCCTGAGCAGGTAAAAAATACAGCAGGATAATATTCATATACTCCTGCATGGAATTTGAAACCAGAGGGTCTTGAAGGTGAATTCCAGCCTTGACCTTTATGCATTTAAATAATGCCAGACCAAAATAATGGCTAAAACAGTAAAACTGCTTCCCAGCAGGTAAGAAACATTGAGATACATTATACCATTCTGTAACTGACTTAAAGAAGTGATGGCCACAGCTGAACCCAACAGCTCTCAGATTTCAGTGGATGTAAGTGAGAATAACCAGGTTACATGAACATTCTCAATGTGGTTAAATCAGAGTTCAAGAATCAAAGAAAGGATTAAAAGGGAATAGCACTTATTGATGCTATTTATCTTTTCAAATGTAATTTAAAAATGCCAATAATAAAACTATGACAGATGGTGGAAAAGGGGGATCAGGTTAGGGTGAGCAAAGCCAAATCCAGATCAAAGGCCGCTCTCTCAGCAGGTTAAGCAACGCTCACATTTATGACCCAGGACAGCTGTTTATGATTGAAAAGGATTAGGGGCAACACACATATTTCATCAGGATTTATCCTCATCAAATTCTAAAACTGGATTGCTCTAAAACCGCTCAGTGTAGCTGGTAAATAATTTCGGTTATTATGCAACTTCTTTCCATTGGAGGTCAGTTGTGCCAGTGTCCCAGGCATTTGGCAGATCAGTCATTATTACCCTCAAATGTCCTTCAGGTTTAACGGTGCAAGGGTAGAAAAAATGGAGACCATCTGTTTTCATTACAGAATGACACAAATGCTTCTTTTGGCTGTACAGTCAATCAAAATCAACAGGACTTAGAGGAAAGCTGTAGGAAAAAACTGAAACATTGATCCTGGGTCTGTAGGATATACAGTAAAGTCCCTTACATTGTCCACAGCTGTCTGAGTTTTTAGTGACATTTAATTAGGCTTACAGCAATAACTGTGAAAAAAAAAGTGGTCAGACATTATTTAATGCCCCTTTGCATTTTCTTGATTCACCTGATTGCAAAGCACAAGCAACCAAATACGGATGCTTTGATTTATATCAAAATCTTGATGAGTGCCAGTGCCAGTTTAAGTAACCAGCAAATGAATGAGCTCCACACAGGAAAAATGCATTTTACAAAAAACTTGTGATTGGTCTCTTTTGAGGTGAGTGGCCTATTTTGGTAATTGACATTTCATTTATAGTTTTTATTGAGGCGTGTGATACATTTCTTGAGACAAGCTGTGTATGTTTAATAACAGGAAGGTTTATTTTGGTATAATGACAGAGCATGATAGTTGAAAGTGGAGTAAATGCTCCTCTAATCTTGCTCTACACTGTTAAATCATATAACTGGACATAAAGGAAGAAAACGAACAGTGGTGCGGTCTTTTCTTGTCATGCTCAATGACAGCATGCAATGTTACCACGGCCTGCCAGTGGCCCTCAGGGTGAATCCAGACAAGAACAATATAAGTACCAGTCTATTTGCCATTTGAGTCCTCATGTGTCCAAAAAATAATAATTTATGGCATTAAAAGTGTGTTTTAAAATGCAGCATCATCCTTTGTTTGCTTATAAAGTGGAAATGCTGTGGCAGTGCACAAGAAATAAGAAAAATGTCTCTTTTAAACTGATTGGTGAACAAATTGTCAAAACCGAAATTAAATTTAGAAAGCTAAATAGGAAACTCTCCCATCTGGGAGATGAAATATAATTTTCAGCTTTAAAAAGTAGGTGAGAGATGGCTAGCTTGAGAAATGCTATGAAACTGTGATAAGCCGATACATAATAACTGAGAACATCCAAAGTGTGACGAGACATGCTTTGAATGAAGACAAAACTGAAAAACACAAGCAGGTACCCACTAACATTTTACACAGGTTTTACTTTTCAGGTGTAAAGTAAATTATATCTAGTCTGTCAATCTGTCTCTTCAGTCTATGAATATGATGTTTTGTCCGTTACCTTCTTTTATGTTTCTACTATAGTCCGTGTAAGCACCAGACTCAAAATATTAAATGTACTGTACAGTTTCTTATTTCACAATGGATAGTCCTGGGTTATAAATACCCATTAGGTGAAGATAGTGGGAGTTAGGGGAGTTGGGCAGATTAATGATGATAAAGTTGTCTGTGCCACTGTAATGAATTGATAATATGCACAGCTCTGCAGAACAAGTTCAGATGAAGGAAACTGTTGAGCATAAATGTTATTTACAGTTTAGAGGGGAATAGAGGGTAGAGGTTAATTGTGGATATATTGGTCTTTATATTCACCTAGCAATGTACCTTGTCCTCTGTGGTTTTGTGACAACTGCTTAATTCATGTAACAGCGACACTTTATCACAAAAATAATCGCCTCTCCTGTCAGATTGCAATATTAACATAATGTAGCCAGCTAATGCAAGCTAAACCTTTATTTATTTTTTCTATTTCATGATGTAGAGTCCAGGATAAAATTGTTTTAGTTGTGCAAAGGAAAGCTAATGGTATATATAGAAAATTAAAGAAATGCATCTGGTTTGATTCTGAAATCAGATGCATTACACATTACACTGTTAGTGCATGACACAAATGATCAAGCAAGGTGATAAGCTGATTAGTCCTGTTTCACGTGTTAGTTTGCTACACAAATGAGTTAGAGGGCTCACAGGGAGAACAGATGCTTAAGAAGTTAGAAATAAGTTAACAAACAATGAAACAAAAAAAAAACAAAAAAAATAGGCATTTGGGTAAACCATTAATCTTTGGTTGCAGCTAAAACATGGCCATTGCTGCAGCTTTGCTGACTTGTAGTTCTTCACAGGGTACAAAACCAACTGCACTTTGGAACATAAGTCAAAGTCTGGAAGTATTGATTCTACAATTCTCTAGATCTCGGTACATTAATTAATTGCAAGAATATGTACGAATCAAATAATTGGCACGTTAACCCTTGCATAATATTTTCTGTGTTCCCTAATGTACATGTCACGATGATGTAGATGCACTCAGACTGGCTCAACAACAGATTGGAGAAAAATATTTAACATGCAAAATGAAATTCATCTATTCCTATCTGCAAAACTCATCACCATCGTCAACAATGACATTGTTTCTCTGTCTAAACATTTTATTTTTAATGCCAGTTGTGTTCAAAACAAAGTATTGTTAAGTTTTAACAGTTAGCACACTGCTATAATTAACACCTTGCTATAGCCCAGTGCTCCCTTTCGCTCTCTCTGTTTTGAATCCCCAGATTTACAAATTAAGGTCTGGGTTTTATTCTCCTGCTGAACAGCAGGGTACAGTGGCACTTTATCTTCCCCCATCTAGCAAGAGAAATCAGTGTAGTAATAGAACTAATAGGTCTTTATACATTCAAATCTCCATTAAGTGATTTAAATTCATGAATTGAAGAAATATAATCACAAGTAGTAGTAGTAGTAGTAAGTTTATACCCTCATAACCATTTTATAAATGGACTGATTCTTATATGGCGCTTTTCTACTCTCCCCGAGTACTCAAAGCGCTCTATACAACATGCCACATTCACCCAATCACACGAGCATGTTTCTTCTAAGCTTTTAGTGCTTCCTAACAAAAATGTATGCTCCGATGGATGCATCAGAGAGCAGTGGATGACCTGCTCTACCTCCTGAGCTACAGCCACCCCAGCCAAATATGTAATTTGTCAATTACATATTTAGCATATAAAGCTAAAACAGCAACTAGACTAGTTATATTAATCAGTGAATAATATCAAAAACTAATAAAAATAGTATCCACTATGTTAAATATTGACATCAAATGAACAAGTCATTAGTAAAATTTGAATCCCTGGACTTATTTAGTGGGAGACATTTTAAGGATTTATAGGAATGTTTCACGGGAAAAAACCCCACCTAAATATAAAATCTTGAGCTATGTAGACATATTTCAGGGATTTACCTGATGTGGAGAAAAATATAATAAGCACCGCACACTGTCCCACTTACCACTATTTTTATTCATTTATAATGTTTCGGTATGTGTGACCTTCATCAGATACAGAGAAACAGGGATTTAAATGATGCCTGGAAAAAGCACTAAAGTATTTTAGAAGCACAGAATTTAACAAAAAATGAGAAAAACGGCTAATTTCTTGGAAGTCCACTTGTACAGCTTCTATATTTATCTCTAAAATAGACCAGGATACTCAGCAGACTTTGTCAGGAAAAGCTTACAGTGACCAACAGAAGAGAATATAAAAGTACATCATATATTTTATCGTTATAAATGTGAATGTGAATCTTTTGGTCCTCTCTGAATGGTTAAATAGACACATTTCGTTTCCACAGCATAACGTGGGATACAAGAACTAATGTGAGCTCTTATATACATATAGGTTTTTGTAGCTGGGTTTAAAAAATATTTAGTTGAGAATTTTATTAATATCACCATGTATAAACATGTAGCTACTATACTTGTATACAAAGACAGAAAGAATAGGGAAGCAGGAAACATAAAAGCCTACATACAACTATAAAGAGAAATAGTGAGCTATTTCTGAGGATCTGATCACTCTTTTTAGATGAAAATGTACCTTCGGGCCTAAAGTTTACTTCTAGAAGGGGGAAAAAATGCTACTCAGTAATATACCAGAATCTTTGACTCTCAACTTGGCTGTTGATGACTGGCTACTGGTTAAAAAACAAAACAAAACAAAACATAAATCTAGTGGACTATAAGGTATGGGACCATATCATACCAGCCTTCTTTGTAAAGCACTTGAAAACAGCCACAATGGACTAAAGTGCTGTAGAGAAGAATAAATATGTAAAAACAGGTACACATGAAAAAGACATAAACCAAGAAGGAAAACAGCCATTCAGTGAAGCAAAACATAATAAAAATTAATAAAATAAAATATAATGAACATGTCACACGATGTCAAAGGCCAAGAAAAAGAGGTCGGTTTTAAGAAGAGATTTAAAAACAGAAATTTGTCTACAATAATGAAGGCATGGTCCCCTCTGAGCTTACACTTAGTTTTAGTTATGCTCAGGGGCAGCTCATTAGCTGACCCGAGAGGACAGGAGGGCATATGAGGCTGTAGAAGCTCAGAGAGTTAGGATGGGGAAAGATGATCAAGGGCCTTAAAAACAAATGCAAGAATTTAAAAAATAAATCCATTGGCAGCCAGTGGAGCGAGGCTAAAAAGGGAGAAACATGGTCATTTTTACTTGTGCTGGTTAAAAGACATGAGGAACTGTAGCAATTGCAATGAATGAATGTGGACCCACTAACCCCTGCATAAAGTGCATTACAGTAATCCAGTTGATTGGTAACAAAAGCTTTCTATCTCAAAGTGCTGCATATAATAATTTAGCTTTGTTTGTCCAGCTGCCTCAACTGGAACAGGCTCAGTTTCACCGCTTCCCTGATCTGACTGTCAAACTTTAACATCAGCATCCAGTTTAACACCGAGGTACTTGGCCAAGGAATACAAATCCACAAAGTGTGTCTGAATGGCACCACCAAACATCATCACTTATGTAATTTTCTTATTAAAATTAAAAAACTGAGAGCCATCCAGGCCTTTATGTCTTCAAAACATAAACACAACAGTCTAGCAGAATATGCTTTATTCTTTTTAAGAGGGACAAAAATCTGGGTATCGTCCGCATAACAGTGGAATCAAATTCCATACTTTCTAAGTATGGAACCTAGTGGGAACAGGTAGAGAAAAGAGAAGGGGGCCTAAAACTAAAACAAAAGTTTACATAACCCTTGTATTTCTTCCTGTTTTATTTGATTGGTTATTTTGGCTATTATCACCATTATTATTATTACTACTATGTCTTTATTAATTATTATTGTGGTTTTGCTACATAGTAGGACCTTTTTGGGGGGTCAGGGAGGGTTTCATTGTTTTGTGTGTGTATTCAACAGTGTGATGGTCTTTTTCTGTTTGTTAAAACATAATAAAGCATTTTTCTTTAGAAAA